>CAUYTI010114588.1:0-37616 GCA_963575145.1 Galago senegalensis | reverse complement strand
ATATACCTAGTAAAGGAATTGTAGGATCAAATGGCAGGTCTATTTTTAGTTCTCTAAGTATGCTCCAGATGTCTTTCCAAAAGGAATGAATTAATTTGCATTCCCACCAGCAGTGTAGAAGTGTTCCCTTTTCTCCACATCCACACCATCTCTGGTTTTAGGATTTAGTGATATGGGCTAATGTTACTGGAGTTAGGTGATATCTCAAAGTAGTTTTGATTTGCATTTCTCTGATGATTAAAGATGGTGAGCATTTTTTTTCATATATCTGTAGGCCATGTGCCTATCTTCTTTAGAGCCATTTCTTTTCAAGTCCCTTGTCCACCCTGAGATGGGATCTATACCATTGACCTATTAAGTGATTATTATTTAAAATGTTTTTAAGTCATCCTTTTATATTTTATGTGTCTTATTATAAGCATGAAAATACAATCCATAAAATTGTACACATATATGACCTACAAATAAGTATCCATTCAGTGGAGATTTTGGCTCAATCATGTTTACTGATAGAGACATGACTAAAAATTTGGTGAGCTGAGAATAGAGTCTGTATGCATTCAGAGGTGAGAGTCTATCTTCAAACTTGGGTATCTGGTATTGATTTTTGGAACTGGCACATAGGAGCCACTCTACAACAGTGTTTTGGATTGATGATGGCACATCTGTGCTACGCTAACAGTAACTCCAAAGATAATATAGTCTGTTAAGCCAAATACCATGGGAAGAGCTGCTTTCCCTGAGGAAGGCGCACTTTGGAACCTTTGAAGATTCTCTACCTCTTTGTATATCTATGTACCTTTTATCTCCTATCTAATTTCACTGGTCCTTACTTTATCACACTGTGTTTCCCTCTCCTCCTTGTGTAACTTGTTGCCTCTCCTACAGGCCTTTCTCTACTTTTTCTAGTTATAATCATTTAGAGGATTATACATTCTCTCCTCTACTAAGAGAAGGAGAGAAGAAAACCATAAACCTGTTATATTTGACCAAATGCTTCTTAGTTACAGGTGATGGTGAATGAAGCCGTGGACTCAAGGCACAAGGTGCATAAGTTTATATCATCAGTGAGGAAGACCAGTGAAAGCATGAAGAGATATTTCATGTGCAGCATTGCAGGAACGCATCTTTCATCTTTCATGTCATGGAGACTTTCACTTTGGGTCTGTTTACCTGATAACATGCATTATAGAAAAGACCAAACTGCTCTGTCTCCTGTGATGAAGAAAGGATTACTGCTTCATTGTGATGCATGAGGTGGGCCAGCTGGGAGTTCACTGAGGTCCTCTCTAAGGTGATCAGATGATGCACAGATCTGGGTTTCGATAGATGAAGTTGAATAAGTGGATACACAAATGATCAAATGAAAAGTGACAAATTGCTCCTGAGGCAAACACCTGGCGAGGATCTAAAGGAAGTACTCTACTCAGTTGCTTCCTAGGCTAATAGCAACTTCCTCTGGCTCGAAGGGACCTAAGTTTCAATTAGGCTTAGACATGAAAAATAGCTATTCAGGCATAACTTAATCTTTTATCCTTTTATCCATTCACTGACTTATTTTTTCAGTAAATATTTATATTTAAATGCACCTCTGTTTTTATGTGATACATATTTTTAATACAAAAAGTAGGAAATAAAATAATTTTTGACACAACACCATTATTATCAGGTAATAATTCTAACTAAGCTAAGACAAAGATGCAATCCTGGAACTGCTCGCATTTTCTAAATTCTTGAAAGTAAAATTAAATTAGCACTTTCCTCTTTACTTGCATTAGCTAACCTCAACCCAGATGGTTCAGCACCAAATACAATTAAAGATCTCATGACCATTACTGTTTCATTTGTTTTTACCTTTTCTTTTAATCCTTCAGGTCATTGAGATATGAGTTTTATAGATTTTTCATCTCATTGTTCAATAGGTCACAATAAAATATCAAAGCAAAAAGGGCAGTTTCATGGCTAGATTTTTATAAGGTGCTTTTAAAAAGAAATTTTCAGCTTTCCCTAGGTTATTTTTAAACATTTAAAACTTACAGAATGTATAAGATAAAAATTACGGTTGTTGTAAATTATTGCTTAAAACTATAGAATTAATAAGGAGAATTAAAATATTTTGAAGGTAATTAAGAATAAGACACATTGAAAAATGCATTACAATTTATTTTTAAAATAGTCCTTTGACTTTAAAAGCAGATATTTTAATAGCCTGAATCTCCTCACTTGTAAAATCATGAACTTGGTCTAGAACTTTCCTAAATTTCCTTTAAGCTCCAAAAGATTATTTACATAATTTTTATTTCATTTGCTACATTGAATGAAGGTATATTTTCTGCAAATAGAGACATGAAAAATAACTATTCTGACATGAATAACTGTGTAGACATGAATAACACCACCATGTCCAGTGGTGTTACCTATGTTTATGGTAATTATTTAAAACTGTCCTAAATAAATTTAAATATATTGATAGATCCATCAGGTTTAATAGTAAAAGTGCCTAACTAAGTTCAAGGCCAGGTAGAATTTTGAATTCTGACTCTCTCATTCACTAACTGATTAATCTTGGATAAGCTATTTGTCTTCTCTGATAGTCAGTTTCCTCCATTTGAAAAAGGAGCTTATAAGGAACTGACTGACATGAAGGTGTCTATTAATGGCCAACAGTAAGTGTTTCAGTAGATGGAGGATAAGTATTTCCCATCCTTCTCCTCCTTCTGAATGTCCTAAACCTGACCTGCCATTTCAGGTCTTTCTGCCTCTAGGATATTCCCTGTGCCTGGAAGGTCCTTCTGGTTCCGGCAGGTATCACCTCCTCTGTCGAAATGTGCTTGGCATGCCTGTGAAGAACTTACTCGCTATTCTCTCCTCTGCACCTCCTAAAACCTTCGACATGATAATAGAGGCAAACAGTATTTATTTGTTTACAATTTCATGGTACCAAACTCAAATGCCTTTAGGGGCCAGTCAGGTACAATAAATAAATACATGTAGTATCAGGTTGTGTCAAAGGCATCAATTGCACTGAAGGGTGAAATCTCTGACTAAAGGCAATGAATTCCAATGTTTTAAGAGACACTGAAGATATCGAAAAACATCCCTTGAACGACTTCAGCCTGTGGACTGCAAGCTGGCGACTTCTGGCTTGCACATTTGTCTTTTCCACTAGGCTGTGAACTCTTAAGCATAAGAAGGAGTCAGGCCCTGTGTCTCACTCCCAGGCCCACCATTAGAGCTTGCGTATGGTTGGAGTTCAAGGTAATATCTATTGAGGGGAATTAAAATCATCTTTACATGAATAGTTCAAAGGTAGTTTGAATTTGCACAGTAATAGACTGAATTTTCTTGATGTCAGAGCTTTCAGAATCATTCTAACCACAGAAATATCCTCAAAAATGTGTGTAATTATTAAGGTGCCATAAGATTGATGACTTTCCACTTTAAATGCTTATGAAGAGCCAGTGTTTAGGAACCAGGGACAGACTACCAAAATCGAAAGATTCTAAAATACTAAAGTTCTTTCATTTAAGAAGAGATAAAAGGGTGAACTGAACTTGAAAAGCATGTCCTTCCCACTGAGCCGCCCAACAGGCTGCCTTGGTTGGGAGATGCCTACAGCTGTCTCTTTTTGAAGCCATACTTTTAAACCATAAGTTCTCTAAAAATGCTTTTACACCTCAGGTGCCAACGAGTCAGCTAAGGAGTTGTTAAGCGGCATTTATCAACATGTCTGAGAGCGAGATCTATTTAGCTTTGCAGCCAAAGTATGCTAGGTATTTAATATTTATGAACTGTGGGTATATCTGTCTCATTATTAAAGTGAGGCTTGCACCTTTAGCACAGGAGATGAAGAGGTCACGAGGCAGGCTGCTTCTGCCTCTTTGTAATTTTCTGAAGTGGCCTGGAGACAAGACAGGCCATTTACTGCTCGTGTGTATCCTCCTGTCAAATCATAGCGCTGTTTCTCATGGATGAAGTTTGAAAGAGAGCGCTTTGGATTCAGTCTCACGGGTAGAATGATCACACCTCTGGCAGCAGTACCAATAAACAAACGTGTTAATATATACCAAAGATTTTTCACTTAATGCTAAGATAGTTAAATGCCTTTCAAAGTGCTGTTGGCTTTTTCAGGTCAGAATGGTACCCATGTGGCGTCTCTATGGTATGAATGAGACGGGAGGATAATTTGGTTTAGTAATTACTGTGTTACTATTTAATTACCATGTGATTGGTCTTGAAAATAACCGGAAAACACAATTAGTCTTGAAAATGATTAAGAGCAGCTTGAAGAGAATGACACCAAGCAAGCTCCTAATATGACTTTGGATGACCTCTGATATGACGAATGTGTGACCGACGTACTCACCGCAGTGGTGATGATGGTAGTGCGGTAGAGGCAAAGATCTGTCTGCTTTTCCAGGTATTCACTGTCTGCTAGAGGTGAGCCCGGGGAAGTGGGGAATCTCCTTCCACACATGGTGTGAACAATTCAGGGGACGACTCCCTGAGCCCTTCATTTCAGATTATGTCATTCCTCAGTTAAATGATTTCAAACTCTCCCAACTGCTGAGTACAATCCCAAGACAAGAATGGCTTCAAAACCCTTCACATCTTATGGCAAATGCACTGGGAGAGTCACTATCCCTGTAACGTGTTGATTGGTCTTGAAAATAACCTGTCCTGGCATGACCCCTACATACACTCGGCTCTGATGTCGTCTCTTTGCATTTTGCCACTGCTGGAATCATCCTGTCCTGTCTCAGGAGGCAGCAAAGCTGCAAAGGGAAGAGCACAGGTGTTGGAGCCAGAGGGATCCAGTTTCAGAACGTTGACGTGCCAGAGCTTGCTGCACAACCATATGCAAGTCACTTAAACCCCCTGAGCCTCAGGCCTCATTTGTAGTGCACGGGACATAGAATGTTATGAGGACAGTTACACAAGATAGTGTCTATAAACCCCCTGGCACAAAACTGTCACCCAGGGAAGGCCTTACCATCCACCTTTCTTGGCTTCTTTTTTGAGACAGAGTCTTAAGCTGTCACCCTAGGTAGAGTGCTGTGGCATCACAGCTCACAGCAACCTCAAATTCTTGGGCTTAATCAATTCTCTTGCCTCATCCTCCTAAGTAGCTGGGGCTACAGGCACCCGCTTCAGTGCCTGGCTATTATTATTATTATTTCTTTTGGTTGCAGTTGTCAATGTTGTTTGGCAGGCTCGGGTAGCATTGGAATCTGCCAGCCCCAGTGTATATGGCCCACACCTTAGCCACTGAGCTACAGGTGCTGAGCCCTTTCTTGGCTCTTGTCTCTCCTTCGCTTACAACATTTGTTTTTCCTTAGAGTCCTTGTGTTATAGTTATCTTACTGTAAAGTCTTTGAAGAGGCTTTTCAATTTCATATTTGGTGTTATAGTTATCTTACTGTAAAGTCTTTGAAGAGGCTTTTCAATTTTATATTTGCAGTAGAACCTGGAATGGTCTGTTGCCTAATGGGGTCGACTGTGAAGGTAACCTTTGAAAATGGGAATAATCAAGCACACCCATGCTTTTCTTATTTTTGATAGTGTTATTAAAATTGACCATGATAACAACTTCTAAAAGTGAAATGGCAAAATTCACATGCCTGGCTTAGCAAGTTCATCAAAAGATCATTAGGGTCCTAAAAATGTCCTGACACATAAAGCCCCTCTCCGTAGCTCACATGGTCCTTCCTTCCCAGACAGAGCGATGGACCCTGGCAATACAAACAGCCGCACAGGGCCTCCACACATGTGGTCCCCTGCGCGGCTCTTTGCTTTGCATGCCGTCCCTCTTCTGCGTGTCAGGGACACAGGGAGACATGCTGAGGGAAGGGTAATTTGCACCGCTTATACGAACATGAGAGGAAAGCAAGACGCTGAGCTAGACATGCTGTTCTGTGGGAGGAGAGGCCGCCTCAGCGTTCGCCCTCGGCAGAACTGACTCCCCTCGGTGTGTATGATCAGCCAGTGCCAGGTCAACTATGGCCTTGAAGCAAAATTAATAGGGCCTTGGGCTCTATTTTCAAATAAGACTTTTTTTTTTTTTTGAGACAGTCTTACTTTGTTGTCCTGGGTAGAGTGTTGTGATGTCATAGCTCACAGCAACCTCAAACTCTTGGGCTCAAAGCTATTCTTTTGCCTTAGCCTCTGGAGTAGCTGGGACTATAGGTACCTGCCACAGTGCCTGGCTCTATTTAGAGACGGGGTCTTGCTCTGGCTCAAGCTGGTCTTGAACCTGTGAGCTCAGGGAATCCACCTGCCTCTGCCTCCCAAGTGCTGGGTTTATAGATGTAAGCCACTGTGCCCAGTCTTAGTTTCAAATAAGATTCTATGTGTGAAAAGAGTCAGGTATTATATGGGTTAATGCATCTTTTAATTTTTATTGAGGCTACTTCTTTTTCTAAGCTTCATTGAGGCCTATATTCATTTAACTTTCATGAGGTAACACTCTTTCCTGAAAATAGGAAGAAAACAGAAACAGACACAAAGAAGCTGGATTTTATTCCTTTTTTTTTTTTTTGAGACAGTCTCACTCTGTCACTATAGGTAGAGTGCTGGGGCATCATAGCTCATAGCAACCTTAAACTTGGGGCTCAAGTGATCATTTTGCCTCAGCCTCCCAAGCTACACTCAGCTAGTTTTTCTATTTTTAGTAGAAACTGAGGTCTGGTTCTGGCTCAGGCTGGTCTTGAACTCATGAGCTCAGGCAATCCACCCTCAGCCTCCCAGAGTGCTAGGATTACAGGTGTGAGTCACTGCTCCCAGCCTGATCATGTTCCTTTTAAGCCACGTTAACAGGACATGTCAAGACTGCCTGGAATAACATCTCCATTCACCACCTTCAAGCCCCTTGCTGTGCACCATTTCCAGCTCAGCTCTGTTTACTGTTAGACCATCTCTGAAAGCCCATGAGACTGAGTTCCGAATGAGGATCCAAGTGCATCCTGTTCCATGAGAATATTGTTGAAGGAGATTTCTTTATAAAAGAAACAGTGAGGGGAATAAAAAAAAAGAGCAGGCAGGTATTGTTCATTGTTGAAAATGTCCTTGTTACTGTGTTCTTCAGAGCCAGTTCTAAGACAGGTTCAGACTCCTGTGTCCTTAGATTCCTAGTGCACTCAACATACATGCTTTTTATTACATTTTAAACATTGGCTGGGATGTAAATTTGGGTAGTTTGCTAAAATGTTCCACTAAGGGTGGTGAATGATTATAGCTTCTTGGATACAGTGACAATGTGAGAAAAACAGCGGCTTCTGACATGATATATGGATAGAGGAACCCTTTTGGAAGCAGTTTGATTGCATTTTATTTCTGCGTGGACTCTTTGGGCGCCCAGCCACTTTCAAAGCATTATTTAACAAATTATGGCACCACAAAAACTATTTTATGCCCTGGATGTTAGTTTTCAAGAGGACCCAATAAATGTCTGAAGTTTTAATATCTAAGGGAAGAACAGGACTCAGTTAAAATTATAAGAACATTTGTACTTGTAAGTGAAAAATAAAAACTTACTGCTTTCAAAGTATTATGTTCAATTTTATTGCTATTTAAATAGGTTCATTCTATGTACATATTATTGTGTTAATAGTTAAAGAAAAAGAAGCTGGTTTATTGATACTTCTAAGGAGCCCAATCACTTTAGTATATGATGGTGAATTTATCACCAAGTTTTACACAATTGGAATAGTGATGCGCTTTTGTTTATATTTGACTGATACAAAATCCAAACAAAATGATTCTCTCATTTCCCTTTTACATGCTGGTACATGTATTCTGTAACAGCAGATTATTGTGGAGTCTTTTTGTCTGAGATGGTGGGAAAATGTGGTGTCATATGAATCACCCCACAGCATCAATAAGGTTGGGCGAGTGGAGAACTGGGGAGAAGAGACTGCTGTTCACCCATGCGAGGCAAATTTAGTGTGCAGGATGAAGTAATTTACTAAAGGGTACGCTTGCTGGTGCCCTAAAAGACTTAATTCACCTCAGCTGAATGAGCAGTTGGATCAAACTCAATCATTGAGAGTTGCTCAGTCATTCTCAAAGGCACAGAGATTTCAAATTGAATGTTCTTTAATTGAGTGCATATAGTTCAGGGATACCTGGGTAAAGGGTTGGGAAAATAAAATGGGTGTTACCTAATTAGGGAGCCCCATTTAAATTTGCTTTTCTAATCACATCTTTGCAGTACCAAGTGACAGTGACCAAAAAAAGAAGGTATTTTCAGGAAAGGAAAAAGCAAGTGACAATATTATTACTTAACTGTAATCACAAACACCGAGTTTGGAGAGCGTCCCAGAGAGTTGGTAAGTATAGATTTAGCTATAATCTAGCAAACTATATTTATAGAAGAGAATTGTTGGCAAAGATAAATAGTAGATAGTGGAATAGGCTTGTTGAGAAATGAACAATGAAGAGGAGATAGATTTGGGGTTAATGACATATATAGATACAGCAAAGAAAAGTGGCTGCATAAAGGTGTGTATATGTGAGTTGCTTTATAAGTATTGACTGAACAAACTTTTAACACATTCTTGCACAATGAACAAATGCATAAGGCTTGTTTTCAAAAGTTCAGCTGAACACAACAAAAGGTTTATTTCCCTGAGATATTTTTCTTTGATTTATAATGTATATCTTATGAAAAAAAAAGAATAATCTCCACTATCTTCAAATATCCAATCTGCAGAAAACCTTTTATGAAGACTAAATCAGCCCCCCAAACACACATCAGGTACTCTACAAAAGGAGTAACTTCAGTTCACATTTAATGACAGGGAAAGTCCTAGCCATCTAGTCATGATCTAACCTGGTGGCAGAGACTGATAGTGGCACTTCAATATGTTTTCTGTTTCTTAGTTTCTGAATTCCAAATTTTAAGCTGGCACATAGCTGGCCAGAATAAAGACCATATTTTTCCAACTTTGTTATGCATCCAGATGAAGCTGTGGGACCAATGAGTATAAGTGGAAGCAATGGCTGCAATTTCCAGGAGTATCCCTGGATGGGGGAAATACGACCACAGGTGACTCTTTCCCCTTCTTGAAGCTTGCAGTTTAGGCAACCACCTGGCCGTGTTCTGGAGATGCCACTCAGTGTGCTGACAGTACCCTGGTTTTAGAGGATCAGGAAGCAATTCTACCCTTGTAGATCACTGACCTCTGGATGTTTCTTATGTGTGAAAGAAATAATCTTTATATTTTCAATTCACTGCTATGTGGGATTTTCTGTCACTTCCCACAGAATCTGACCTGAAAGTGATAGTTTAATTTGTCCTCTTCGAATAGTCTGGTCCCCAAATTAACTCTGTCAGCACCCTCTGATGATTTTTTCTCATGCTCACATTTTCAAACAGCCTTCAAGGTTGTCATTTTGACTGTTCTAGACTATTCTTCTTCCTCTATCTGGGAAATTATTTTAGAGTCTATCCCCCAACCAAGACACCAGTCATCTGCCTGGATTGTTCCTAATCTGTCATTGCATCAAAAATAAATGAGAAATGAAATCACATTGTAGCATAACTACCAAAGCCCTCGTATCATGCTACCCCTTTCTCCTCTGCTAAGGAAACATATGGGGGGTGGTGGATAGGATTAAGATATAACTGCGTAATTTACTCCTAAAAGAAAGCATTTGCAATTTTTGTTTTGCTTTCTCTATTATTAGAAGTGACTAGCTAGAGATACATTCTTAACTGGCAATACTAGAAGGTGCCTTGACACCTTGGTCAAGAACAGACCTTCTTGAGTCATGACTTGAGGGGAGTCACTGACTTCAACCTCCTGAAGAGAGCAAGGAGGAGCACATACATTGGGAACAATTTTTTTTGGTCATTTTTATCAAGAGGAGAGTTTTTATTCATAAATGTGTACCCCAAACCTGGCTCAGTGCCTGATGCTTAGATGCTCAATGAATGATGAAAAGAGAGAATGAGAAAGGAAAGAGAACATCTGAGAAATCAACGGCATGTCTTCCTCCACTATTAAAAGAAAATTCCGTCTTTAATTGTGAATAAATTTTGCTATAGGATACATCTCTGTCTTCCCTTTATATCTTTGTATTTGTTTACTTTGGATAAGTCTTATTTAAATTTATTTTCTTTCTTTGGAATTTTATTTTGTAATTCCACAATTTCCATTTCTATGTTTGCAATTTCACTTTCAATCACATTTCAAGAGTTTTAAAATCAATCAAATTTCAAGGGTTTTAAAAGAATCAAGAAAAAAAAGTACCAGTTCCCTCAGTATTGCCATCCTTCTACCAACATGTATGGCCTCGAAAGGGCCCACTTCCGTCTTAGCCTGTCTTTTGGCTATTACCATCCCACCACTAGACTGTAATTTCCACAAAGGCCAATGTCTTGTCACCTTATTCACTGAATCCTCAACACTCAAAAACTGATTACTGACTGAGTTAATCTTTTTTATCTTATATATTCTACCATTATACAGGGTATAAAGTCTGTGTACAATTTAATATGTTAAATGATTTTAAATTGCACATGAACTTTATGTCCACCCTGTATAATATAAACTTTTTATTTTTGAAAAGCATGAATTCAGATTAATTAGTGCAAACATTTCATGGAGGCATTTCTGATCTAATTTTAATGTCAGAATAGGTGATAAAAGGATCCTTTAATTTCTTTTAAGAAATGGTTCTTTTTTCATATTAATGCAAACTAAAATGCAGCTAGTTTTTTTGTAATAAATGTGTTATATCACTATCTCTTATTAAATTTATGACAAACCAAAATCTGTTAGAATTTCTCAGTTGACCTGCATTAAAGACTTCTACTTAATATAAACTTGAGGCATTTTGTTTTATAATTATTCTTTTAAATTCCTTTTGCTTGTTTTGGTCCAAGTCAGGCATAATGAATTCTTCATACAAAATTAAGAAACAGATTGAGAAACTCATTAACATTATCCCTTAAATAATCCAACAATTACAAAATCAAGTCATTGGAAGGCATAGGTATTCAATATAGATATAGTTGTTACAAAAAAAGCTGCAAAATAATAATAATTGCTTATTATTCTTTTAAGCAACTTCACTGTTTTCTTGTGTGTACTTAATTTAGCAGTGCCATACAGACAGGGGTACATTAGAATTTGTACAGACTTTATTATGAAGATGTGGGCAGAAAGTAAAAAATTCAACCTAACGTAATAAAAGGGCATGAGCCTTGGAGTCAGACAAATATGAATTCACCTTGTGACTTTTCCACTGATTAATTGTGTGATATTGAACAAATCACCTCATGTTTCTGAACTAAATTTCCTTATTTCTGAAATGAGAAAATAATAATAATTACTTCTGCAGTTTTTATGAGGATTTTAAGAATAAACTATGGCATATGTATACCATGGACAACTATTCAGCCAGAAAAAAACATAGTGACTTTCCATCTTTTGTATTCACCTGGATGGTACTGAAACCCATCCTTCTTAGTAAGGTATCACAAGAAAGGTATCACAGAACCAAATATCCAATGTACTCAATACTAATATGAAGCCAGTAGACGATCAAATTCACACACATAGAAGAGAGAAATTCATTTCAATTAAAGTTGGAGGGAGGAAAAGAGGAGAGTGTGGGTGCTCCCACCTAACGGGCACAATGTAGGGGTATAGGATACTCTTTTGGGTGTGGGACACAACTACAAGAGGAACTCTGCCTAACAAATATAGTGACCTGGTTGTTAGCACCCTCACGTTAACCTGAAATAAAATAAAATAGTAAATAGAAAATAAAAAAGAACCTACATTATGATAAAGGTATAACGTATTATCAAACACATAGGTAGGCACACAAAAATGAGCAGATGAGAAGGAAATCGCACAAGGAAAGGAAGTCCTTACTGAGCCAGCTATCTGACAGCACAAAGGAATCCAATAATATGTCACTTGTATACTTTTCTGAGACTCAAAATCTGGGAACCAGAAGGCCAAGAACTATGTAGAGTATAATTTATTAAGATCACAATCCAGTACTTGGCCAAGGTCTCATATTACTCAAAGTGCCTTATAACCCAATAAACATATTAAAATATATCAGCGTAAAGCAAATTCAGAAAACAGGAAAAAGGAGCAACTAAAAGATTCGTGTTTAAGGTGACACAGGCATTAATCAGAATATAGATTTTTTGGTCCAAGAAGAGGTCTACTTTAGATAAATTGCCATGGTAAAAAAGAAAATAGCTTGCATGTATACATAAAATGCTGACTGAGGGAAAGAAGTAAAACTGGATCAAAATAGCCTTATGGTTTTATGAACAGAAAGTGGCAGCCGACGCATTCTGAGAAGCTGCTGGTGCACTATACCTTGTAATGTTGGTTCCGAGTACAGAGATCCTTTGCCAGCAACTTTCACTGACCTTGTACATTTGACATTGACCTTGATGTTTGTAAATGCTTCAGGGCTTAGCAATTAGTCTTTTCTGAACTGAGAATTCACATCTTTGTAGGTTCTTAATGTTTGATCTCAATTAAAAGCTATATAATAGCAACTTCATGGTGAGTCAGAGTTACTAAAAATTTGGGTATACTGTATGTCTTCTGTGTAATATGAAATAGAGGAAAGAGTTTCATTACGAGTTTCGAAGCTGACTCTCTTTTGGTCTTAGGGAAATAAGATTTATGACTAACATGGAACTTTGTCCTTTGAAGGTTACAATATAATGAAATAATAAGAAAAAATGGCATTTGAGATGATAACGCAGCAGCCAGGTCACGAAGAGAATGACTTTTCTAAAGGTACAAGAATTCGGCTTACAAGTCCGCTTCAGAATCTATCAATTAGCACTTAAATTTTGGAGAAATTGCCTGACATATGCAATTGCTTCCAATGAAAGCATTTTTAACTTTAAAACTTTCTTAAAGACGAGTATTTTTCTCGTGAATCTTCTTTGTGTCAACCCCTATAATTTCATGTCTACCACCCCACCTCTGGCCCTTACTATCGTTAATTTTTACTACTGCAAGAGCCTGCTAATTGGTCCCTCTGCTGCCACTCTTTCTTGATTAGGTTTTATTGAATTCCTGGGCCACTCTGGCAGCAATATTTTTTAACAAGTGAGATTGCTTTCCCAAATGACAGCTCCCTCGTGTGACACAGGTAGTATGTTTATATGTGACAACATAACCATGTGCCCGACTCTGTGCATCTCAGAATCCACCCCTGCATTGAGGCTTCCCATTTCCAACTCTTCTTTTCCCTTACTAGAAATGTGCACTATCTCATCCTGACCTTTCTCTTTCTGACCCTTTCTCTCCTAACAGAATCTGAAGTTGACATCTTTGCTGCCACATTCTGGCATCTCTGACCCTACAGTGGCTGATAAAATGAGATTGTTTCCTGGAAGCCTGGCCTGTATTTAATTTCTTGCATGTCCAAGTAATTCTGTATACCACCTGCTTCAGGCAAATTGTCATCTTAAAAATCTTCACAACTTCCTATTATATTTTAGGTAGTGTTAAGACATCATGGTTTAGCATTTAAGGTTTTGCATAATACCTTTCTAATTTGTATCCTGATCCCCCCATATAAACCTAATGCTTAAGTGAGGTTGAAGTGTTATCTGTGTCCAAAATATAGGATAATTCCTGCCCTGGGACCCTTTCCAACACTATTTCGCCTGCTGGAATGCCTTCCTTACTGTCCTCTTGCCTGTATAAATTCCAGGGATTTCTGACTCCACATTCCTGCCTTTTCCCCTCTTATAAAGTTGTCCTGACCACGTACTTTCATGAATCCTTCACATTTGTATTCTCATCATAAATTTATTTTAATTTATTTTTGGAAAAATTTGGCTAAACCACAAAAATCTCTAGTGGCAATTGAATGGAATAAAAATAAAATAAAGGTAGTAAAATAAAATTAAGAATAAAAGTTAGTATTATAACCCGGCAAAAATACCAGTAAATTCTGAACAGGGGACATTTTTTTTCCAGGTAGAATTCAACCAGGCTGATTCAATGAAAGTAACAGTGACTTATGTCCCCTTTATCCCATTACACAGAGGGAAAGCTACAGAGTAAAAACTGACAGCAGCAAGCAATTGCCAAATATGTACCAAGAAAGAATGAGCTGTGTTATTTTCAATAAATATGTGTATTTTTATGCATGTGCTGGAAAACGAAGTACTGGAGCTATAGAAGGACAGTTCATAATTTCAGTTCAGAGTTTTCAACATCCAAACAAAAAGAATAAAAATCCCTTCCAATTAACAGACTTGCCTCTAAGGTAGGCCAAAAACAGATTTTCAAAAGGAATAAAATATTCTATATCTAAATACTTAAATTTGATTTTGCTGATAAAGTAATATAATCAGGCCTATCTTTAGCAGTAATCTCAGCAAGCCTATTTAGCAAGAATCCCTTGGAACTGACGTTTCCACTAAATATTTCCATCCACTCACCCTCACCCTGTTCCTTGGTCATAAATTACCACTTGTCCTTGTTGGAGTTGTCGAATCTCTCTCCCCTACTGCAAGACCTCCATTGCAAGGGTCTCAACTTATACCCATTACCATGGCCTTCCTTGAATAAAGTCTGTCTTTCCATCTTTAAAAAGTGTTATGAATCATCTTTTTTTTTAACAGTACATATTTGAGTAAAGTACAGTGAGAATAAAAGGAAGTCATGATTTTACATGGAAGAGGAAAGTCTTTGTTTGGACCTAAAAATGGTAAATGTTGAACACTTGGAAAGAGAGAAAGGGCAATTCAGGCCCACAGAGATGCTCTGAAAGCACCGTGCTCTCTGAGAGCGTTAAGCGGCTGAATTAGAGCTGAAGCATGCACAGCAATTAGCAAAAATGATTCCAGAGAAGAAGCAAGTGCCAGATCAATGGGGGCCTTGAACACTCTGCCAAAGAATTTGGACTCTCTCCATCAATCTGTGGGAAACCTTGAAGATTTTCAAGCAGGGGAGTAATGTAATCTGTTTTTGGATTTTATACAGATGACTCCTACAGCAGTGTACAGGATGAACTGGAGGACAGAAAAATAGAGACCAGGATACAAGTTATGTGGTTCTCTGTGATTCAGGAAACGAAATGAAAGCTTTGACTGAGGGTATTGCTGATTTCCTAAATTTTCTGTATGTTTTGATGTTTGGATATCTTAAAATTCTTTTTGGCCATTAAGAAATTGACCCTCCAGAGTCCAGCTAATTCTCGGAGATAGCAAAAGGCCCAGCCTTGGCAAGCCTTTTATATATAAATTATCTAGCCAGAGCCAAATCTCTTCTCTCTGGCCCCAAAAGGCAAAATTGCTCTGTGTAATCATTATAGGCCCAGGTGCCAGGCAACTAGGGATCACCCATATAGCCCATAGCCCACCAACATTATTTAGTCTAGCCAATCTTAAATTATTTCCTGTCCTGCCTGGCCTTTCTTCAGAAACCCCAATACCAAGTCTGGCCTAAACTTTCCACTGTTCCTATCCCTGCCTTCTGGTCCCCCTAGTGTATTTACCAGGAAGCCTTTTCTGTATTGCTGTGTCTGGTTCATTAGGACGTGTGAAAGTAATAAACTTTGTTCTCCTGAGTCTCATTTTGTGGCTGTACTTGACTATCCCAGAAAAGAATACAAAGAATTAGTAATGGAGATGGAAAGGAGGAGAGAGGAGAGTGAAGAGTGTGGGGGCAAGAAGCTTACTTTTCATGTCTGAATTAGTGATTTGTGGAAAGGGGTGATTTGTGCTAACTACTGGATTTACAAGGGAGAAGCATTCCTGGGGAAAGACCATGACTTCTGTTTTAGACATGCTCAGTTTGAACTGCCTATTAGATATGTAGATGGAGAAGTGTAACCAGCCATCATGAAGATGGGAGCTCAGGAAAGCACTGTAGGCTGGGACTATGCATTTGGTATTCCTTTTTTTTTTTTTTTTTTTTTGAGACATAGTCTGACTTTGTCACCCTTGGTAGAGAGCTGTGGCATCACAGTTCACAGAAACCTCAAACTCCTAGGCTCAAGCAACTCTCTTGCCTCACTCTCCCAAGTAGGTGAAACTACAGGCACCTGCCACCAATGCCCAGCTATTTTTTGTTGCAGTTGTCATTGTTTAGCTGGCCCAGTCTGGGCTCACACCTGCCAGCCTCTGTACATGTGACCGGTGCCATAACCATTGTGTTATGGGCACTGAGCCTGCATTTGGTATTTCTTAAATGGTCACTGATACCCAAAGTAAAAAGAGACGCAACTGCTGGCTGAATGCTGAATTCCACCAGTGCTGAAGGGAGAAGAAGAGGAGGATGTAATTAAAAAAATAAAAAAAATAGCTCGTCAGAGAAACAGGAGAAAAGGGGGGAGAAAAGGGTCACAAGTAAGATAAGACAGACTTTCTAGAAGGGAACAGGCAAAAAGTGGCAAGTGTTATTTAATATAAAGAGATACAATGAGATGCCCAAAATTAATCCAATATTGAATATTCATAGTTTTAAAGGTGTCAATAGGTTTAAAATATGTAATACTCTATTTGGGGAAAACTGAAGTACTTTGTATGTATGTAGTACTTTCAGGTTTAACTAACCAGGACTGACCTCAACACACCCATGTTGGTTTCCTAGAACTTTGCTAATAAAATGCGTATATGACTTAACATATCAGAAATTCAGTCTCCCATAGTTCTAGGGGCCAGAAGCCTGAATTCCAAGTGTTAATGGTATTGATGCCTCCTGAGGGCTCTGAGGGAGAATCTGTCCCAAGCCTCTGTCAGCTTCTGGTGGTGGCCCATAATTCTTGGTGTTCTGTGGCCTTGATTTTCTGTAAAAATTAGGTGCATCCCTCTGACACCCAACACCATCTTTACCTGACCATCTTCTCTCTACATATCTCTTTGTGCTCTCCCTCATCTGTATCTCTCTCTTCTTGTGAAGATGCCAGTCAGATTAGATTAAGAGTCAGATTCAGGACATTAGTCAGAGTATAGTAAATCTACTGAAGGAGGACTTCATCTTAATGTAACTAACTACAACTGCAGTCACCCTACTTCCAAAAACGCCACACTCTGTGGTACTGGGTGCAGGGGTATGTGTCTTTTATGGGGGTGCACACTTCAGTTCATCACCGAGGCCAACATTTCAAATGTTATCATATTAAATCTTCGTAGGACTCTGTAACAAAGGTATTGTTAGCCTCATTTTATAGGTAACATTTCTGGATTTCTCCTATTGTATTGTGTGTGAATGACATCTCCCAAAGTTGTATACTATTATAAGCTTAGATTTATTTTTGGCAATGAGAGTTTATTTACCAAGTTCTCTTTTTCTCCATTAAATCATTCATAGGATTGCAATGGTAAATTTATTTTTAAAATGTTTTACATATGCAGAAGACTCAGAAAGGCTTGGAAACTTATTTAAGGTCATAAAATTAGATTTTGCTTCCATTCCCAATGCTCTTTTCACAATACAATACTAAGTGTGTCAGATGTTCCATCATCTGTGGAATTAAAAAAAAATGAACTCAATCAAATATAGTAGATGTTTTCTTTGGATTGTCTGCAATCTATTTTTCTATGGTCTTAGAAGAGTACATTGACTTTCCTTAAAAACATCCTTTCTCTCCTCCCAGTTCAATTGGGTTTCTGGTAGCGATGTCAGTTAAATCTACCTCTAGGTCCCTGTTGAGTTCCAGAGATGGATCTATGACATACAGGCCCCTGAGGCTTAATTCCAGGACTTTCCTTCTATCTATTAGGGAACAAAGGCTGATTAATATTCACTGGAATGGAAGTGGGTAAATAGCCTCCAGATATAGAGGGCTGCCATATAGTAACAGCTCACCTAGCAGTAAAGCCATTATAGAGAAGAAAGCAGAGCCAAGAGACCAAAAGCAACTTTATGTCTTTTCTAAAGTCCTAGATCCAGCTATACCTACAGCTAAATGAACCTGGATTTCCAGTTACAAGGGACAATAGGTTCTCTTTGAATTAAAAGGGCATGACTTGGGTTTCTGTCATTTCTTACCAAAAGCTTGGGTTTCTGTCTTTTCTCACCAAAAGAGCCCTGACAAATATATATATATATATATATAAAATTGACTTCCAGTCATTATTTTCCAAGCTGAGATCCCAAATCAATGCTATTTATATAACCCTAGCTTTAGTAAGACATATATGATTTTTAGCAGAATCGTTCTTTAGGGTCTCAGGTTTATTTCTGAAGTTGAGGGAGTTTGACTAGACAGGTTTAATACCAAGATACTCTTGTACTATTTACTTGGTAATTTCTATAAAAATTCTCTCTTTATGAGGTCTTTCAGTGACAAGAACTTGACAATGTAAAATGTGTTAATAAACTTGTAAAAATACACATTTGTATCTCTAATTTGTAAATTCTGATATTTTATTACACTACTATCTAAGGTACATTCTGATATGTAGCTCCCATTGTATTTACTGACTACGACTTGTCACCGCATTGGGAAAGCAGAATTTCAAAACTTTCTCCCCAGAATTTGTAATCATACACAGTCACTGCATGTAAATTTCTTTGTCTTGAAAAATTGTAATCACAGATTACAATTATCATCTCTAATAATAGGGCTGTTAATATTCCTACACGTGCACAATCGCTGAACTTTCTTCCTTGGGCTCATTCTTTTTGAATATTTATAGCATGTGCTTTATAAATCATGGTGCCTGGTTAATGTAGGAGCCTTCCAGGTGCTGTGCTTGACTGCTCAGATTCCTTTTGATGTTTATTCATTTCTTTATGTGCTTGTGAAACACAATTCTCTTATTTTTTATGATATGGTCAGGAAATTCCATAGACTCAGTTCTCGCCTTTATTACTTCCCTGTAAAGCACGTTTCCCTTAGTGTATGGATTGAATATTATGGCTGTCAACTCTACGCTGGTGAGAGTCCATCTATCCTTCATTTTATACTCCCTTTTCTGACATTGGGAATAGGATGCTATATTTTCAAAGTTTTTGTACCTCTAAGGTGCTGTATAGTCCAGACATTTACTTGAAACATGCCCAAGCTTTCATTCTCTTAGAACCCTGATTATGTAGCAATTGGTCTGAAAGTATATAATAACTGCCAGCAACTTTTTCCAATTTAACGTCAGCCTCAGAGACCTTTACATGTTTAATAATAAATGTCTATATTAATCAAATCCAATGAAATGTTACAATTCTCTTCTTCCTTTTTTTCCCCCATGTATACAATACATTGTATATGAATTATTTATCTCTTGGGAAATAAAAATGCTGGATGGTAAATTTCATCAGGGTTTTTTAATACACGGTGTAGCTTGCAATTTTTGCCTATTTGTTATTTTAAAAAAGTCAGCCCTATTACTCAGCATCCAGAATATATAATTTTTACAATCAATTTAACTTTATGGGGAGGAAAATGATAAGTGTGATGTTTACAACATATTCCCAGTAATATGACATAATATTTTATCTTTAAAAGTCTTACATAGTAAAATTATTATTGTTATCATAAAATACATCAAGCATATTGCTGCCAATGCTTCAGAATGGTGTTAAACAACAGCAAAAAGGGCTACCAATCTCTGTCACCTCTTGTTCTTCAGACGTACCCATTTTTTATACATTTCTGATTTGTTTTTCTAAGGATTACAGTAATTATAGGTAAGGTGTTTTGACTAGTATTTTTTGATTTATCTGATTTAGATAGAATCAAGTGACTCCATACTAAGTTACTGAATTCCGAAATTTTGTTATTTTTGTTTATTATTTTTATTTCCCCCTGCTTATTCATTCTATGTAAAATAACATTTAAACTTCTATTAATTGTTCTATCAACATTTCTGTATATGACATAGAAGCACTTCATGTCCCTTCACCAGCCTCTACCTTCTGAATTGTCAGCAATGTGATTATTTTTAAGTGTGTATCATATCATATCTATAACAATTACCATGATTTTGTTTCTTTCTTGACTTTTAGTAATAGATTGATTCTGAACATTTGATACCAATGAACAGGATTCACAATAGTTTGTTACATAACATTTATTTTTGGCAAAACTCATTATTGTGATTGACTCATAGAGAAGGAAGTGTACGTCTATTCCTAAACCTGTCCGTTGATGGAGAGTGTTTCAGATCTCGAGGTGAAATACTGAGAATACCCCGTTTGGTGAATGGTTTTAGTTTGCATTATATTTGCACTAGGAGCTTACTGGTAAATATATTTACTTTTCCTAATGACTTTAAAGATGCTTCACTTCCCTTCTCCCTCTCCTATAATTAATTTGCCATTAAAACAGCAAAGTGATGGTTTGAACATGTAAATTTAATCATGTCACACCTCACTCAAAAATGTGCCATTATCCCTAGAATAAAATTTGCATCCTGACTCTTGCTTGTGTTTTATTATATAATCTCCTCGTTCTTACGTGTCTGACCTTATCTCCTTATGTTCCTTAGGTTTTTAAAAATTTTTTCTTTTATTTTTATATTATTTTCTTTTTGCTCCTTATTGACTGGTTCAGCCACATTTAAACTTCAGCCACAATAGCCTTCTTGAAGTTTTGTGGGACATTCAAAGTTTTTCCACCTCAGGGGCATTCTGATTAATTTTCTCTCTATATGCTTCTATGCTTCTATGGGACAGCTTATTTCACATCCCTCAAATATCACATTCTCAGAGAAGCCTCTCCTTAAGCCCAGCTTTAAATACTCCCCTGTCCTTACCTCCTGCATACCTCTGTACTGGTTTTAGTTTTCCTATTAGCAGCTGTCAACTCACTACATTATATTATGCATCATAAGCACACCTTGGAAATATTGCAGGGTCAGTTGCAGACCACCACAATGAAGTGGACATTTCAATAAATATATTGTGAGTTGTATGAACTTTTGGGTTTTCCTATGTACATAAAATTATGTTTACACTATACTGTAGTCTATTAAGCATATAATAACATTGTTTTAAAAAAGCATACATGTCTTTTTTTTTTGCTGTTTTTGGCTGTGGGGGGGGGGGTTTGAACCTGCCACCGCTGGCATATGGGGCTGGCGCCCTACTCCTTTGAGCCACAGGCACTGCTCTAAAAAAAAAAGTGTACATGTCTTAATTAAAAATACTTTCTTGCTAAAAAATGTTAACAATCACCTGAGCCTTCAATGAGTTATAATCTATTTGCTGTTGGAGGGTCTTGCTTTGATGTTGATGGCTGCTACTTATCATGGTAGTGCTTGTTGAAGTTTGGGGTGGCTGTGGAAATTTCTTCAAATAAGACAACAATAAAGTTTGGTATGTCAATTGACTTTCTTCTGTGGAAGACTTCTTTGTAGCATGTGATGCTACTTGATAGCATTTTATCCACAGTAGGACTTCACTCAAAATGGAGTCAATTCTTTCAAATGCTGCTTCTGCTCTATCAGCTAAGTTTATGTAATATTCTAAGTCTTTTGTTGTTATTTAAACAATGTTCACAGTATCTTCACCAGGAATTGATTCCATGTTAAGAAATTACTTTCTTTGCTGGTCTCTAAAGAAACAACTCATCTGTTCAAGTTTTATCATGAGGTTGTACTAGTTCAATCTTGAATTCTAGTTCTCTTACTATTTCTCCCATATCTGGAGTTACTTCTTCCGGTGGAGTCTTGGACCCCTCATAGTCATCTACAATGATTAGAATTAATTTCTTCCAAAATCCTATTAATGCTAATATTTTGTTCTCCTATAAAGCACATTCTTAATGACATCTAGAAGGATGAATCCCTTTCAAAAGGTTTTCTTTCTTTTTTTTGAGACAGAGTCTCAGTTTGTCACCCTTGGTAGAATGCTATGGCATCATAGCTCACAGCAACCCCAAACTCTGAGGCACAGGCGATTCTCTTGTTTCAGCCTTCTAAGTAGCTGAGACTACAGGTGCCTGCCACAATGCTTGGTTATTTTTCTTAAAGGTGGGGTCTAGCTCTTGCTCTGGCTAGTCTCCAACTTCGGAGCTCAGGCAATCCACCTGCCTCAGTCTCCCAAAGAGCTACGATTATAGGCGTGACCCACCATACCCGGCTTCACAAGGTTTTCAATTGACTTTGCCCAGATCCACCACAGGAATCACTATCTGGCAGCTATAGGTTTATGAAATGTAGTTTTAAACTAAGACTGAAAATGAAAATTTCTCCTTGATCCATGGGCTACAGAATGAATGCTGTATTAGTAACCATGACTATAACTTCAATCTTCATCAGAGCTATTAGGGTACCAGGTACGTTGTCAATAAGCACTAACATTTTGAAAGGAATCTGTTTTTTCTGAGCAGTAGGTGCATACCAGAGGCTTAGAATATTCAGTAAAAAATGTTGTAAACAGATGTGCTGACATCCGGGCTTTATCGTTTCATTTATAGAGCACAAGCAGAGAAGATTTAGCAGAATTTATAAGGGCATAGGATGTTTGGAATGGGAAATGAGCATTGGCTTCAACTTCAAAGTTACCAGCTATGTTAGCCCCTAACAAGAGAGCCAACCTGTTTTTTGAAGCATTGAAGCCAGGCATTAACTTGTCCTCTCTAGCTATGAATTTTCTAACTGATATCTTCTTCCAGAAGAAGGCTGTTCTATCTACATTGAAAATGTGTTGTGCGCTGCAGCCGTCTTCAGCAATGATGATCCTCGCTAAATCTCCTGGATAACTTACTGCAGCTTCCACATTAACATTGCTGCTTCACCTCACCTTTTTTTATGTTATGGAAAAAAGGAAATAGTTCCTTTCCTTAAACCTCATAAACGAATCCTTTTTAGCTTCCAACTTTTATTCTGCAGCTTCTTCGCTTCCCTCAGCTTTCATAGAACTGAAGAGAGTTATGACCTTGCTCTGGATTGGGTTTTGGCTTAAGGCAATGCTGTGGCTGCTCTGATCTTCTATCCAGACCGCTCAAACCTTCATATCAGCAAGAAGGTTGTTTTACTTCCTTATCACTCATGTGTTCATGGGAGTAGCACTTGCAAATTCTTTCAAAAATATTTCCTTTGCATTCACAACTTGGCTAACAGTTTGGCACAAGCACTCTAGCTTAATGCTTATCCCAGCTTTCAACACACTTTGCTCACCAAGCTTAGTCATTTCTAGCTTTGATTTAACGTAGGATAAGTGTGACTCTTCCTTTTACTTACAGATCATTGTAGGATTATAAATTGGCCTAATGTCAATATTATTGGGTCTTTTGGAATGATAAATCCAGAGTAGAGGAAGACAGGGGGATGGCTGGTAGGTAGAGTAGTCAGAACACACACAGTGGTCATCAATTAAGTTTCCATCTTATATTGGTGTGGCTGTGGTAACCCGAAACAACTAAAATAGTCATATTAAAGATCTCTGATCACAGGTATAACAGTAATGCAAATGTTTGAAATAGTGAGAGAATTATCAAAATGTCACACAGAGACATGAAGTGAGCACATGCTATGGGAAAAGTGGTGCTGACAGACTTGGTCAATGCAGGGTCACAATAAACCTACAACTGGTAAAACATGCAATATCTGTGAAAAGAAGTAAAGCAATGCACACTGAAGACAAAATATGGGTAGCCTGGCATGACAGTGGATAAGAAGAAGCCTGCATATACCACTCTCAAGGAGATGACTGAAGTTGTAGGTGGATACCGACCTGCGGATGGGCCTTCTTGGAGACAGCATTGTGATACGTATGAGAAGTGATGGGCCTGACCAGATGGAGGAGAAAATAGGGTGAGATTGGAAGGTGCCTGGAAGTGGTATCCAGAGGTGGAGAAACACAGGAGGTGACAACCCTGGGGATCCATAGGAGACACTGTGACCTGAGCTGTGAGGAAACCCCAGATATTGCTGCAGACCTTAGGACTAATCAAGTAGCTTCTTGGAATCTGTTCAGTGACATTGCACTGGAAACCAGGCAGAGCAGAAACCCAGTGAACTCAGTTTCTAGGCTCTTACAGGTGACACCATTCTGACCTCTGAGGATCAGAGCTTGGCTTTGTTGTAGCAGCCTCGGCACTGCCTGCCAGGTTGGATTGGAGGCACGAAGAGTAGATGCATTCATGTGCCTGTGGTTGGAAGCCAAGCCCCCCTCCTCTTTATGGGGGAGTCAAACAGAACAGGCACCATAGATAGACCTGAGAAGCCCCACAGTGACTCCCTCTGTGGCTCCTGGACAAGGGCAGAGCTCAGCCCAGCCCAAGCCTCTTACTCCAAGGCTCCAGTGCCACTGTCACCAACTTCCAAAGGCCTGCTCTAGTGAATCCTATGCTCCTAGGCTGCACAGTCTTGTCCTTTGAGGATCCTTTGAAGCTGCCTCTACAAACCTGACCTGTGAGCTCATTACTCACCAACTGGAGGAAACCAGGTCCAACATTCCACCAAGTACATCCAAGATACAAGCCATCATCATATCTGAACAGTGGCAAAGGAAATGCCTGCACCCCTAATCCATAGTCACTGCCTAGATACCCTTGACGACCTGCCACTGTTGCTGATATGGGGAGATCCAGGCAGAACAGTCTCTCGCAACACCAGCCTCCATGGAGAGAAACTCATCCAGCCCCCTGTTAGGCTCTCAGTAGCAGCTTTGAGAACAAACAACCACTCCACTTGGTGATAATCCAGCACTGGCTCAGATTATGACAATCACAGGGGGGATGGGACAACACAGAACAGCTATAATACAGGCTCTCCATGCATCTTCCCCACCCTGCCAAATAATTCTTCCAGAATCGTTCACAAAAGCACCATATAGGACCACTCTATCTTCTAAGTAGGAGAATTAACATCAAAGGAGAACAGGTATACCACAAACCTGTCTGCCTTGAATTAGATGAAGAGGTTTCAGATGATAAGAAAGTACTCTGACAACAAGAAAATCAAGCTAGTTTGGCGCCCTCCCCCCAAAAGATCACAAGAGACATACAGCAACAGACCCAGTCAAAAAGAAATTATAAAAATGTTGGAAATGCAATTTGGTATATGGATGGAAAATAAGATGAATGGTATTGAAAAGAACTTGAAAACCAATGCAAAGAAGCCAAAAATACAATTTAAGGTATAAATGGAAATAATGAAAAAGTGACTACAGAGATAGATAAAATAAGAAGGGATATAACAAAACTTAAAGAAATAGAAAAGCCATTTAGAGAACTTCAAAATACAGCAGAAAGCTCTGACAACAGGCTAGATGAAGCAGAAGAAAGAATCTCAGAGCTTGGAGGTAAGCCTTTGAACTAACCCAGTCAGTCAAAGATGAAAAAAGAAGAATGAAGAAGAATGAACAAGTACTCAGAGAAATATGGGACTATGCAAAGCAAGCCGATACTGAATCATAAGTGTTGCTGAGGGAGAAGGAGAAGAATGGAAAACCTACTTAAGGGAATAATTAGGGAAAACTTCCCTGGTATCAACAGAGATTCAGATATCCACGTATAAGATGGTCATTGAGTACTGGGAAGACACCTAATTAACAGGACATCTCTAAGACATACAGTCATCAACCTGGCCAAAGTCAGAAAATTCTACAAGATGCAAGACAAAAACAACAACTAGCCTACACAGGAAATCCCATTAAGCAAACATCAGAATTCTTAGCAAAGATTTTGTAGCAAACATGTATTTGGGGCCATATTTTTAATCTTCTTCAACAGAACAACTGGTGGCCAAGAATTCTGCAACCTGGAAATCTAAGTTTTATAAATGATGGAGGAATAAAGACTTTTCCAAGCAACCAAACACTAAAGGAATTTGACACTACTAGACCTGTTCTATAGGAAATATTTTAAAGTACACTGTACAGGGAACAGCACAATAGATACCCACCAGTGCAAACACATCTGAAAGTTAAAGCTCACAGCTCTTAGAAAACAGTAGCATAAGAGGAAAACAAAACAGCAAGGTATCATCGAATATGTTTAACACAACAGGTAACTATATATATCAATCTAACATTTGACAAGCATGGTCTTAAATGCCCCATGTAAAAGACACAGACTGGCCTATGATTAGGTCAAAGAAAACATAGGCCAAGATTATGCTGTCTCCAAGAAACACACCTAACTTGCAAGGACTCAATGGACTGAAAGTAAAGGGATGGAAAAAGTATTATACACAAATGGAAACCAAAAGTGGGCAAGTGTATTCTCATATGTGGTAAAATAAACTGAAAATCAACAATGAAAAACGGAAAATACAAATATGGCCATTATATAATGGTAAAGGAAACAGTTGAACAAGATATAACAACCCTAAATATATATGCCCCTAAAATAGGAGCTTCTGTATTCATAAAGCAAATTCTACTAGATCAATAGTTCTTAACCCACAGGAACGGTTGCAACACACAGGAACTGTACTAAACGGCCGCGGCATTAGGAAGGGAGAGAACCACTGTATTAGATCTAAGCAAAGAAAAAAACAGCAACATAATTGCTGGGGACTTCAACACTATACTGGTAGAACTAGACAGATCACTGAAGCATAAAATCAATAAAGAAGTACAGAGCTTTAGAACAAACAGACCTAACAGATGTTTATAGAATATCCTCCCCCCAAACTACTGAATGTACATTTTTCTCACCAATACATGGGACAATTTCTAAAACTGATCATATCTTAGGCCACACAACAAGTTTCACCAAACTCAGAAAATACATGGATGTATTACACAGTAGTGAAGTCTGGGCTTTGGATATATTAAACAGTAGTGAAGTGGAACAATCACCTGAATTTGGAGTAGGTTTATTTTGTTGTTCTGTGAGTGACTTATCAAGATCTAAATTGTAGTGTGGCTTTTATCATAAATTAATTAATAATATGCTATTTTGAAAGGAGAGGTTTTCCCTATAACAAGGGAAATATCTTTAATGCAGACAAAAACTCCTTGTTTCATTAAATTTACACCTAGGTTCTTTATAAGCCATCGACGGGATTAACATTTGATTCAGCAAAGGGCTTGCTCCATTCAACCAGCTTCCCCACTAGCTTTTCTTCTTTATTCTTTTTTCTTTCCTGGCAAGTTCTCAATTTCTTAATTAGTAAAAAGAGTGGGCCCCTGTAATTAGACTGAAGGGTGAAATGCCTTAGCAATTAGAATTTTCCTGTAGTAAAAATCTGGGGAATATATCCAAAACCTGATAGCAAGCACTGTTTTAGTTATAGTATCATTTCATTTGTTTCACCTTATAAAAACTTGACACAATAACTAAGAAAATGACATGAAGGCTATGTTAACCAGTTGGATGGAAGTATTTCAAACTGTATATACAAACAGCACACTGTACCCCATGATAGTATTAATGTACACAGCTATGATTTAATAAAAATTGAAAAAAAGCTAAGAACTTTAAAAAAAATAAAAAATAAATTTACATGCTGTAAAATGAAAACTTTCATCATTTGATAAACAGTCTTCCAAATTTTCTGATTGGAAGTATTTTGTGTGAAAAATGATCTGAGTCTATTATCAATCGATTCTATGACTGGGAACATTGTTTCACTTAAGCAGAATAATTTGGAACATTAGAGTTGACATGAGGAAAGCTTTTTGTTTTAACAAATTTATTAACACTTAAGAAATAAATTTATTAATTATATATCCTCGTTTAGGGAAATAACTAGTTTCTCTATTCTTTCGGAACCGAGAAATCTCAGGAGGCTGCCTTTGATTCTTCATTTTAAGGAATCTCTTTGTTCAAGTCCCTCCGGCAGCCTCATACTTCCTTTGCAGACCTGCCTTCCTTGGGGGAATATTGGGGAATTGCCTGCAGTGAGATATAGTGTATATTAAATAAATCATTAAATTACAGAAACTGTATCTAATATAAGGCATTATTGTGTAACTATCATTTCAGTATAATGGCAACTATCAGCCATTAGGTATCTGAAATAGTAATAAAGTCACAGAGGTGTGATAGCTTATTGTATTTATGGATGGCTATTCCAAATACAATAGCTTGTCCCATGTAATATATGGCTATGCCAAAATGAAAACTGAACCTATTTCAACAGAATCATACTTATTAATGTTTAGGGGAAAGGTCAATGCATTGTTTTCAGGGCCCAGAATTCTAAAATAGCCATTGGATCTGCATGAAAAGGAGAAAGAAAATGTGATGAGTAGTAAATGAAAAAATATACTCATTGTGATTGATATAACCTAATAAAAATATCAATAAATTCACATTACTCTGTTACCTTATTTCAATGACGAGCGAACTAAGGTGCGTCTACTTTTATTTCTCAAACCCCAAAACACAATTCTGTGCTGTATTTCTGTTGTCAATTCAAAGTTGGGACCCAGTGCTCTAATATACAACATATAAAACTAGGTAATGTGGGGAAGAGAAAGACGCATTAGGTATGGTCCTACTTCAAGTTGATTGTAGTGCACAGGAGGAAAAGACATCCACCTAAATAATGATGCTGTAGTGCAGAGAGTTAAAAGCTCAGAAGACAAGCACACCTAAAATACACTTAGTGATCAGGGGAAGGAGAAATTACAAAGTGCACAGGAGCACAAGTATGAGCAAAGCTGCACATTTCGTACAATGGGACTGACGTTAGAGAGTGCTAACATTTAGAGCCGGACCTTAGAAAATCAGTCTCCTTTTTTGATTTTTTCTCTCTCCTTCTTTTCACACTTCCCCTCTTCTTTCCTTCCTCCTTTTCCCTGTTTTCCTCCTGTGTATTTATCATTCAATTTGTGCTTGGCAATATGCTGAGCAGTGTGATAAATAAAGTCTGTCCTTAACAGATCATGGCTTCCCCAAGCCCCCATCCTAACATACCAGAGGATTTCTCCTTATTCAACTGCAAATACATTGCAAGTGTACATCAGAGGCGAGTATTAGTGATCTGGGAAGGGAGAAAATGAGAGGACAGTAGGGGAGAATAGAAAAGAAAAATTCAGACCAAGTTGAGGAAATGAGATGGCCAGCACACTGAGCTTAGGCCTTGATTGTCAACCTCATCACAAACCGAATGACATGGAAAGAGAGATTGTGGCTGCTCCGGGTACATGAGGCCAGCTTTGGTATCCAAGTGACAAATAGAAGTTCCAAGCAGATGGAGAAAGCCTTTCTCCTCTCTATTCTGCACGGAGCTAGGCAAAATTGCCAGGCCCAGAATAACACATAAGTGACAAGGATAGTTTTGTATCACTGATGGGTAGGTGAGTTGGGGGCAGCTTCTACAAGCACTGAGGGAGGTAGTATGTGAATGAGGGGCCTCAATGGGGGAAGAAGACCATGCACTTGCTGCAGGTTAATAGACTGCTGGGACCATCCAAAACAATATCTGGGACCCTTTGAAAAAGCTGCTGAAGACCTATGGAATAAGAAAATAGTGGCTTTGGGGGGCATGCATATAAAAGGTAATTATAGTCAAACATGTGCAATGCAGACAGCCAACCCAGCATAGAAACCAAGAAAGTTATTTCTATCTAAACAGAGTTACCTCTCATAGTTTGCCAGCTTAGATAAGGGCCAGGGCAGGGAAGAGGGAGAGTTTTCCCAGAGGGCCAGTTATGATCACATCTTTGGAGTAAGACTCAGTATAAGGTATTTGAGGGAACCACTAATGATTCACTGCTAATAGAAGGTAAACTAGGAAGTAGAGAAGGCAATAAATTAAAGCTATGTGGTAAGCGGGGACCAATCATGCATATAGAATCTTGAATTTCTATATTTAGAAATTTAAATTTTGGCTTGTGGGTGAAGGAAAACCATCAAAGGATTTTAAGCAAAGAAAGTAACTTTAAAGCGAATCACAGTAACCTCTAAATCTTGGGCTTAAGTAATTCTCTTGCCTCAGCGTCCCAAGTAGCTGGGACTACAGGTGCCCGCCACAATGCCCAGCTATTTTTTTGTTGTAGTTGTCATTGTTGTTTAGCAGGCCCAGGCTGGGTTTGAGCCCGCCAGCTTGGTGCCCATTGTTCAGTAGTTAGGGCCCTGGCCACGAAATATGTTCTATTTAAAGAAATTTTGATCTAACAAATGGCATTGATAGGGCCACATGCAAAGTGATGAATCTTTTTTAAAATTTCAGATTGATATGAGGGTACAAATGTTCAGGTTACATTGTTTTTATTTCTAAGGTAAAGTTGAACTGAGCCCTTCACATAGGGGGTGTGCTGAACACCTCACATTGTGCACTTCAGGTGAGATCTGGCCAATCACCCTCCCTCTTCTGCCATTCCCTCTTCCTCCTCTCCCCTCCCCTTGCTAGACTATACTCAAAGCAATGAATCTTGACCCATTCTCATAATTTACAGACCTGCATAGAACATGTAAAACTATAAAAGTTCTAGAGCACAGTAGAAAAGAAAAACCTTAATTTAGGTAATGAGTTTTTATATACCATACCTAAAGCACAATCCTTTTAAAAAATCATAAATTAAATTTTGTCCAAAATAATAAAAACTTTACAGAAAGCAGTGTTCAGAGAAGAAAAAACAAGATAAAAACTAAAAAAAAAAGTCTACAAATCACATTCCTGATAAAGGGCTGTATTCAGAAAATATTTTTAAAAACTTTTAAAACTCAATTTTAAGAAAAGATACAATCCAGTTTAAAATATGGGCAACAACCTGCAGACACATTTTATCAGTGATGATATATGGATAGCAAATAAATACATAATAAGATGCTAAGAGTTAGTGAAATGCAAATTAAAATGATATTAATCCATCACTTTTATATTCACTAGAATGGCTATTCTTTTTAAATGGCTATCCCATGTGATGCAGAGAAGCTGCAAATATCCATAATTAACAGTGAGAATACAAAAGGTGCTGTCTTATTTGGAAAACAATTTTCATTGTTTAATAAACTTTGTGATCCAGTCACTTTCCTCCTAGGTATTTAATCAAGATAAATGTAAATACAGCACGTATTGCTTCATGAAGGGAAATGTTATGACAGATTTTGTTGTTAGGTGATTTTGTCATTGTGCAAACATGATAGAATGTATTTCTGCAAACCTAGATGGAACAGTCTACTAGATACCTAGGCTAGCTGGGTGGACAGCTTACTGCTCCTAGGCTACAAATCTGTCATAGCATCTTACTGTACTGAATACTACAGGCAATTGTAACACAATGGTAAGTACTTATGTACATAAAAATATCTAAGCATGGAAAAGGTACAGTAAAACTACACTATGAAGGAAAAAAATGACATAACTGTATAGGGCACTTTCCATGAATGATGCTTATGGGACTGGAAGTTGTTCTGGCCGAGGCAGGAAATGAATGGTGAATGATTGTGAAGGCCTAGGAAATTTTTCTTCAATAATAAATTAGCTTAAGTTTAGTATAACTTTTTAATTTTTTTTTTTTTTTTTAGTTTCTTGATTCGGGAATAACATTTAAATGATAATGCAAACACATTACAGTTGTACAGAAATATTTTCTTTCTATACCCTTATTCTATAAGCTTTTTTCTATTTTTATTTTTTTTTTAACTTTTTACACTTTTTGTTAAAAACTGAGGCTCAGAAACACACAGGGCTGGAGTCCATGTTTTCAAACTGTTTAAGGAGCTTGCTGAGGTCTGCAAAAGCCTCCTGCTAAAACCCGCACTGGGAATTTCCTTGGAAGTTCTTTCTTTTCTTCTCCTGAACTTCCCTTTTCTTTTGCCTGTTGGTGAGACATGCATTCCTGTTCCAGTTCCAATAACTCCTCATTAGTTAGTTTCTCAGGAACCACCTCTAGGAGCTCCTCAGGGTCACCTCCTCCACACTCAAGTTCAAGTTGTTTCCCATCTCAGTCACCGCATTATTGTTTTTACAACTTCCTCATCCTTGGCAAATCCTTTGACGTCATGGACAAACCTCCCAGTGTCATCTTCCTGATGGTAAATATATACTCCTTGGTGACATCATTCTAAACCCAAGCAAGGTTCATGGTGCAGATACAAATGTAATTCTTCCAGAATTGCAGCAGCATCTTCTCAGTGCCTTCCTCACCTTCAGCAATAGTCTGGGTACAGGTCCTCCTCAAGTCATAGGTCTTAAAAGCCGTCAGAACTCCTGGATCCTGACTGTATCACAGACGTGGTGTTTAGAGGAAGAAACACCACTTTAACACTATGATGAAGATCACCAATAGAAAAGGACGTGTGGTGGTATTACCAATGGTAAACAAAAATCTTCAAGGTATGTTATTCTCCAAATGGTACTTCTCCATTTTTCTGGCACAGCAATGCAGAAGGGCATTTTCGAGGAGGGGCTGGGTCAACCATGACTTCTGATTGCTCCTGTAGTACACCAGCAGTCTGTGCTTACTGATGGGCTCAAAAGTCCCAATGTTCTCACTGTGTCATATCCCAAGGGTTTTAATTTGTAGCCTGCAACATTGCCCCCCCCAAAAGACACCCTGTTCTTAGAAAGCCTTGAAATCTGGCATCAATCTAGCTGCGAATGGATGAAACTTTTTGCAGCATCCTTTTCCAGAATAGGAAGGTTTTATCCGTATTGAAGATTTGCTTCAGGAAATAATTTTTCTCCCCAATCACCATATCTAGGGCGTCCAAAAATTCTTTAGCTGCCTTTACATCAGCACTCACAGACTTAAACCTCCCTTCCACATGATGCAATGAATACTGATTTTTTAATTGTTTATCCACCCAGAGCTATCATTAAAGTGAACCTTGTGATCTGATTGTGCCTTTTCTTTCAACATCATGAACATTCTGCTTTGGTCAAGATCATCACGGAAGTGAAAGGGCTATGCTTCTGTGTCTCCTTTTCAGTCTAGCTCATTAGCAGATTTTCCACGTCAGATACGGGTCCTTTTCCAATTTTTATTAATCTCATGGCCTTCCATGAAGTGGATCCTTTAACAGCTTCTGCCACTTTGTTCTTGGTCTTTAAGATTGTGGCTGTGGTGGGATGGAACATGCTTGCTTGGTGAGCAATAACTATCATTCATTCTCCAACTTCCTAGCACTTAATCACTTTTAATTTCATTTCCAGGCAAGTCACTCAACATACATCTTACTGGAAACATTAGCAGTAAATTTTGTACATGGAGAATCCATGGCAAACAACATGAGATTAAGTCAAGCACAAGAGAAATGATGCAATCAAGAGAAGAGGCAAACAGGAGATGCGTGAGGCTGCTGCAGGCAGAACATCGCGCTGCTCTACAGTAAACATTTTGTTTAACAAGTATGAGCCTACTCTAAAATAATGATAAAGTGTATAGTAAACGTACATAAATTAGTAAGCCATTTATTACCACGATCAAGAATGACATGCTATACGTAACTGTATTTTTATATTATTGGAGACACAGTACATTAGTTTACAGCAGTATCGCCGAGACCACGTGAGTACTGCATGCCCTAATAACATTACATGGCCACAGTCACATTAGGTGACAGGAGTTTTTCAGCTCCATTATAATCTTACGGGACCACCATTTAAAAAGATGCCCAGAATTGACCTAAGGAGAGTTATGTGGCAACTATCTGTATAGGTTTACATAAAAACCTGGATAGGGTTCTTCATATTAGTTTTATTAACAATCAGAAAAATTGGGAACATCTAAAATGGCCTTCAACCATAGAATGCAAAAACAAGCTATAGAGCATACATACTGCTCCACAACAGGTATAGATGGATTTTAAGGGCATTCCACTGAATGAAGCAAGCCAGAAATCGTCTCCATGTTTAGGACATTCTGTAATACAACTCTCATCTAAAGAATACCAATTAATAAATACAGTAGGAGAGAAAAACACAAAAATCAACATTAGAATATAGTAGAGATAATTATCACAGGCAAAATCTATTTATGGCTGATGAAATTTGTGGGCAAAAGTTTGAGAAGCAGAATATTTGCATAGTCTAAATTACGTCTGTCTTATATTAGTTTTAAAAGGAGAAAAAGGGACATTTTAGTGGAACAATCTAGAAGACACAAATGATTTGTTTATGTTATGCCCTGGAATAAGGCATGAGGACATTCTGTCCCCCCTGATAAAAATGCACTGAGAAGCATACAGAAATTCTGTGACGTTCCTGCCCCAAATGCATAATCACAATCTAATCATGAAAAAACAACAGACACCCAAAGTGAGGAACGTTCTATAAAACTGCTGATTAGTACACATAAAAAATGTCAAGTCATGAAGGACAAAGCAAAGACCAAAGAATTGTCACAGACTGGAAGATAGTAAGGAGATGTGATAACTAAATGTGAAGTGGGGTCCTGAAACAGAAACAGAGGACATTGGGGGGAAGCCTGGTAAAATCACAGTGAAAGTCTATGGTGAGTACTATCGTACTGATGGTTAGTTCGTGGTTTCGGTACTAGTCCCAGTAACATATTCCAACACAGTAGCAGCAATAGCAAGAACAAAAGAAGCATTAAAATATTCACCACCGGATTAAATGAAGGCCTTGCTAGATTTCTATTTATTAATTTTATGGGTAATTTTTTTATTAGGAATCACTTAATGAGGAGGCTCATAAAAATTTCCAGTGATTAAGGATTTTACTGGTCTTTGACCAGTCCTGTTTGAGACTATTACAAACTCGGCAAAGGCTTCTCAGTAACGGTTGATTGTCTTATCTTGCAGCTTGCCACGCTAGTTCTTATTTTGCTGAATTCATAGATCCAAATTCATGCTTGTTAATATGGATAACATATTTTTTAATAGATTTTTTTTAGATTTTTTAATGTCAAAAAAACATAAAAATAAAAAATAATATGGTTTTATCTGTCTAGCCCTTATCTATATAGTGTGGGTTTATCGCACTCTTTACCCAGAACAAATCGTATCATTAATGATTTGGGAGGAATTTTTAGTTTTTGAAAATGAATAGCTCCCATCCTTTAAATGGCTTCAGCTAGGCTATAATTAGGTTATAGCTTTCATATGGAAGATATAAATTAGTTTCATATAGGGCTGTGTACATTGGATACTTTTTCTTCCATTCCTGTGATACTTTGCTAAGAAGAACATTTTATAGCCTAAGAATATGGGGAGGCAGGAGGGAGGGGGAAGAGAGGATGGGCAGAGGGAGGATGATTGGAGGGATCAATTCTATGGTTTATCTTACAAGGGTACAAGTGAATCTTTCTAAGAGTAGAATATAAACGTCTTAACACAATAACTAAGAAAATGACATAAAGGCTATGTTAACCAGTTTGATGAAAATGTTTCAAATTGTATATAAAAAACATTACACTGTACCCCATGATTGCATTAATGTACACAGCTATCATTTAATAAATAAATAAATAAATGTCTTCATTTAGTTTTATTTAAAGGTACTAAAAAGGATTATACACAAAATTGTGCTTATATTCTCTTTTATCTCTTACCGTTTATGTGGTTACCGTCACACTGAGAAACTTGTTACTAGGTTTTTCTTTGTAAGCTGGTACTAAGTATTACAGTCTAACCAATAATTAGCAGGATGGTTTGGGGTAGGAGAGAACCAGAGAAGGAGAGAGTATGTTAGAGGTATTCTAGGGAGGCGATTAGAACAAATGACCTTGAGAAAACCCAGATACTTAAATACTGAAGGGACAAGAGTAAACTCTTCTGTATGCTAGAAGAGTTTATTCTCCCTGTAAGGACAGAAGTATTCTCCGGCAGACAGAAAATAAGCAGGTGATCCCAATTAGCCCCAGTGCTGCTTGAACAGAATGTGGCACACAGAGTCACCAGGCTATGTCATCTTGTTACTATTTGTTACAGTCACATTTGGTTCGTTTTTTGTTTATCAATATGGACACATTATAATTCCGAATTGCAAACACTTCACAGTAACTGTCCCGAGAATCCTTTGAGACTCTAGAAATTGCACAGGAATAATTCGTCACTGTTTTCAGTACCAGCAAAAGTAAGTCCGAAGGAAGGTAGGAGGAAAGAGGGAGTACAGCGCGTCGCCGTTTCTCCGCTTTCTGTTGCTCCCGCCGCTTTCTTTACCCTCAGCTTGCACCTCTTCCCCTGCCCTCCTGCCATGCTTTCCTCATTGAGAACAGTGCTCCTTGGGACTGCAGCTTCTGTCCTGATCTCCAGGTTCCTGAGTCCTCAGTGATACACACAGGTTTTCTAATCCTTCCTGGTCAGCTTTCTAGGAGCCACTTCAAACATTCAGCAACGCTCTATCTACCACTTCAGCAAATGATCTTGTTTCTTACATAATTGAAAAAAAGGGGAGGGTTGGTAACTCTAGAGGAAGCTGAGCCTTTTAGATAGCACAGTTTTTCATGTCATAGTTATGTGCTTCTGTACACAGGCAGGATCAGCTTGCTACATTTTCTTATTGCTCCTTGAAGAGTCAGAAAAGGAAGCGATAAATGAGAGCAAACTTGGAAATACCTTGTCATGTAACTTGAATGCAATCTAGGATTCTAAAAGATGGAGACGAATGAACCAGAGGAGCTAGACCCCCAGGAACTTGGCCAAGGAAGGCAGGAACTTTCTGGCTTCTTCACTGCTGAACACCTAATGCTTAGAAAAGTGCCCGGCACACAGCAGCTGGACATGTAATAAATATTACTTGAATGAGGAAATAAAGAACGCTATACAATTGGAATTTAAGTAAAAACGTCAACACAATCTAATTTCTTTTGAAACAGAGTCTCACTTTGTCGGCCTGGGTAGAGTACTATGACATCATGGCTCACAGCAACCTCAAACTCTTGAGCTCCAATGCCTCAGCCTCCTAAGTAGCTGGGACTATAGGTGCCTGCCACAATTCCTGGCTAGTTTTTCTATTTTCAGTAGTGATGGGGGTCTTGTTCTTCCTTAGGCTGGTCTTGAAATCTTGAGCTCAGTAAATCCCCCTACCTTGCCCTCCCAGAGTAATGAGATTACAAGTGTGAGTCCCTGTACACAGCCTCTACTTTACATTTTGAACACTATCAGTCTGATTGTAGTTTGCACATAACTTACTGTATATTGCAATCTGGTCTCTACCCTCAAGTATGCTAATGGACTATGCCCTGCTGATTGCTCTCTCCCATGGACACTTCTCAATCAATTTCTTACTTGGCTTCCCTGCTCATCTACCGACATCTCTCATTTTTAGAAACCTGACCTTGCTCCTTTGAGTTGCTCCTTTGTCTGTTTCATAAACTTCTTTTCTTTAGTCTTCCTGTTAATGTTAACTCTCCTCAAATTTAAGGGTAATCCCCTCTTCCCCATGGCTTTAATGACCAACCATGACCCACTTGCTGAATACTCATTAATTTGAATCTTCACCCTGACTCCCATGCATGTTCCAGAGTGTTCCTGGAAGTCCGTAACTAAATATCTCAGGTACCTCAAAGAATTCATTTTCCCTCTATGTCAGCTATTTCTTTAGAATTTTTCTCTCCATCTTCCTAGTTACAAAACAGTTTACTTGGAAGTCATTTGAACCTATCTCCTCTCTCTCATTCTCCTTATACAATAAACCAGTCACTAAAGTCTCTTCGTTAACCTTGGAAATAGGTCTTGAATCTATTCATTTCTTTCTCTTATTTTTATTTTTATTTTTTTTTGAGACAGAGCCTCAAGCTGTCCCCCTGGGTAGAGTGCCGTGGCATTACAGCTCACAGCAACCTCCAACTCCTGGGCTCAAGCGAGTCTCTTGCCTCCGCCTCCCATGTAGCTGGGACCACAGGCGCCCGCCA
>CAUYTI010114587.1:0-24001 GCA_963575145.1 Galago senegalensis | reverse complement strand
GTAAAGTCTCCATCTTTCTTTATGGCTGCATAGTATTCCATGGTGTACATATACCACAGTTTGTTAATCCATTTGTGGATCGATGGGCACGTGGGCTTCTTCCATGACCTGGCAATTATGAATTGGGCTGCAATAAACATTCTGATACAAATATCTTTGTTGTAATGCGATTTTTGGTCATCTGGGAATATACCTAATAAAGGAATTGCAGGATCGAACGGCAGGTCTGTTTTTAATTCTCTAAGTGTTCTCCAGATGTCTTTCCAAAAGGAATGTATTAGTTTACATTCCCACTGGAAATTTTCATTTATAATAGTCTCTAGTATGGCTTCCATATGCCTGGGGCATTCTTCTTCCCCTTCTGGGATACCTATAACTCCTATGTTTGAATGCTTCATAAAGTCCCATAATTCTGTCAGTGAACATTCTGCTTTCTCTTCTGCCTCTTTAACTATCTGAGTTATCTCAAGAGCTTTGTCCTCTACCTCTGAGATTCTTTCTTCTGCATGGTCTAATCTGTTGTTGATACTTTCTATTGAATCTTTAAGTTCCTTAATCGACTGTTTCAGTTCCTTCAACTCTGCTACATCCTTTCTATATTCTTCATTTCATTCATCTCTTATTTGATTCTGTTTTTGGATTTCCTTTTGGTTATTTTCCACTTTATCAGCAGTTTCCTTCATTATTTCCCATCATTTCTTTCATTGTTTTCATCATCTGTATTCTAAATTCCCTTTCTGTCATTTCTAACATTTCTTTATAGGCGGAATCCTCTGCAGTAGCTACCTCACAGTCCCTTGGGGGGGTTGCTCTGGACTGGTTTTTCATGTTGCCAGGATTTTTCTGCTGGTTCTTCCTCATGAGTGATTTATCTGCTTCCTGGCCATAATTTTCCTTTCACTTCCTCTTGGTCTTTAAGTTACTGTGCCTCTGGACTTGGGTTTTGATGAGTCCAGTTCTCCACTGCTTTTGTCCTCCTCATGGGGTCCAGAAGTCCCTTGCTGACTCCCTGTGTCTCCAAAGGGATGTTTCCTGATACATGCTGGCGTCTTGAGGGCACCACAGCCCAAGCAATTGGGAGGAGGAGGAGGAACATGTGCCGGATAACTACATCCTGTCATAATAATCCTGTTGAAAGTCATAGTCCAAGTCAAAAGAGGAGCCATACATGTCCATTGCAGATCATTTCACACCTGCTTTTCTTGGATTCACTTTTGGCTCTGCAGCCAGATTAATATCTAAAACTTGGCCAGTAATCATTCTGCCATCCTCTCCTGCTATAGCAGCCTGGGCATTTCTCTCATTAACATACTGAACAAAGGTAAAGCCCTACTGAACAAAGTAACCCACAATTTTGCCATATTTCGAGAAAATTGCTTCCACATCAGACTTCTTCACCACAAGAGTGTTGAGATTCCCAGTGAATACATGGGAGTTCATGGAGCGAGGGTCTGTCTTGTTGGTAACATTGTTAGCCATTGCATTTGATGATAAGGTTCTTCACAAAGTGAAAAATGTAGCTGAAGATCAAAAAAATCTCACAGGAGAGGGTAGGGAGAAAAGATTTGATTCTGAGTTTCCTACTCCCGGGTTCTACATGGAGAAGCTGAGTACTGCTTCAGGTTGACAACACGGCTACAACTCCTCTGTCTTTGTCTCTTCACAAAAATATGTTTTACCAACTATTAGGGGGTAAATGGAATGCTAAGTTTAACAGTTTAACACAATAACAAGTTAAAAGAAAACTATAGGTCAGTTAAATTTGAATTATAACAAAAATTTTGATTACATCCTATTTTCTAATTTGGTACCTTTTTTTGGGTTTTTATAACCAGAATGGCTATTATAGTTCTCCAACCAAATTTATATGAAATAATACTGCCCAATTTAAACATTTATATCTTAAATTCTATATAGTACTTAATGTACAGAAAACAAATTTGAAGCAGGAAATTTAAAAATAAAATTGTTTTTTCTCCCCCACAAAATAAAAAAAAATAAAAATCAAGCCTGGCCTACCATGACATTCTAGATCTCCTGTCCTATGGTTACCATTCTAGTCATTGCAAATATAATTTCTGATCTATAGGCAGCTAGAAATCTCAGTCAGAAGACTGAGACTGTTGCCAGTGTTGGCCCATCTTAGCCTTCTTCAGGATTACATCTTGCTTATCTCATAGCCCTGTACATTACTGACCACAAATTCATCTACAGTTTTTTTCACAATGTGATGGAAAGACTAATATGGCCTTCATCATCCCTGTCTCCCAGCATTCATGCCAGGGTTCATATATCCTTAAGTATACATAGGACCTATGATTTTTCTGTAACCAGCAGAATATGTCAAAAGTGATAGGATGCCATTCCTAGGATATTATATTACCTAATCTTCCATCTTCCTAACAGACATATTCTCCCTTTGCCTCCTTGCTGGCTTTGAGGAAGCAAATGGTTGGTACTGAGGAACCCCCACATGCTAAGGAACTGTGCACAGGCTCGTTTAGAAGCGAAAGCAGCCCCCACCAAGAAACTTCCACAGATGCAAAGAACTAAGGAAGGTTGGAAGTGAATATTTCCACAACAAAGTCTCTAATGGGAATTCAGACCCAACGCCTGGATTGCAGCCACGTGAGACACTGAAACAAAAAACTCTGTTAAATTACAGCAGAGCTCCTGACTAACCTAGGGGTATCCAACCTTTTGGCATCTCTGTGCCACACTGGAAAAAGAGTTGTCTTGGGCCATGTATTAAATACATAAATGCTAATAAAAGCTGATAAGCAAAAAAAAAAAAAAAGTCTGTGCATAATTTTCATGATATCTGCCACAACAGATAAGCAAAAACATCCTCACATAATTCACATAGGGCCTGTGGATAGTAGAAACTAATATTAGCCATGGACTTCAAACAGTAAACCTATCTCTGGTCCCATGTTCTTAGAAAGAGTACTTTTTGTCTCTTTGTCCTCTTTATTCTGCAGGGGTCAAATTCCCAGACACAACTACCAGCTCCCAGTTCTGTGCCCAGCAGGCCTATGGCCCCAGACTTGTGCAAAGCTTTGTGTTTCTCCTCACTTTCTAGCTTACAGAGAAGTTTACATTGTTTTTAATATTTTTGCTAACTTATTTCCCCCTTCTATTTATATTTCACCTATTTTGGCTTTATGTTTGGAATAAAGAAGAATGAGTTTTGATTCATCTTGGCCAAAAGACTTTAATAAAAACAAGAACTAGTTTTAGCAATTCTATTTTCTCTACAAAAGTAATAAATACCTTACTAATCTTACTTAAAACTACCTTAGGAGTTGTCATTCTTGGTAAGATGGATAAGCATCAGGCATTGCAGTCTGAAAAGGACTGGACAGTGGACAACTTTGATTCCTGGCATGCACAGTTTACAGCAGGGTCCATGCTTCTATGAAGTTCTAGGGTCCATGGTGGAATGGGGTGAAGGGATCCTAACAGGCCATGAACTGGTATCACGTCCATGGCTGCGGGGTTGGGGACCACAGTCCTAGGCCATAAGAATTTTAGAAACTGTCCAAGTGATTCTAATATTCAGCCAGGCCTAGAAGCATTGAAAACGTTTGCATGGAAACTTGATTGCAAACAGCTGAGCTGAGCGGTGGCTAGAAGAAGGAAAAGGGATGACTGAGACCATGGACTCTTTCTAGAGAAAGCTGCTGCCTTCTTCTAAATGTAGAAGAATGGAGTCTCTTATTCTAAAGCAGATGCAGGACAGATTCTCTAGAGAATGTTGAGTGAAGCAGATTAGGAGTCTAGGCTCTGGGCCACACCTTCCTGGAGTCACCTAGTAAAGTATCCCCATACTGTTCAGTAAACAGCAGCAGCAAATATGTGTGTATGTGTTTAAAACTTTCTACACCAAACATAGAAAATAGTGATTCAACTTTTGGCATGTATAAAATTTTGTGTTTCAGTATTGCTTTGTTTTAAATTACATCTTGGAAAAAAATGCCTTGTTTTGAACGGAATAAAAGTGCCTCCCTACTGAATCCTAGACCTTTCTCTGAAGCCTGAATAGAAACATTGTAACTAATGGCTAAAGGGGTGGTCTGAAAATTCTCCCCTCACCTGCAGAGAAAAAGAACAAAACTAAGTAAACAAAACTAACAACAACAACAAAAAAAGAAACCAAACCATCCCAACACAAAACCCTTGGGGTAAAGAAAGATACATACTGAACTGGGAGAGTGATAGGTCTGGTATTCAGCGGGATGTAGGAGTGTGGAGAAAGAGAGAGACCTTATAGGAAGGAACCAAGCAACTCGTCTTCTTCCTTGGGATCCTTCCATCTCATAACCTGGACTCTGTTAATGTAGGACAAGGTACTGTGGGACTTGTAGTTTTTGAAAGACTTTCTATTTTGGAATAATTTTAAGGCTGGGTGCAATGGCTCATTTCTGTAATCCAAGCACTCTGAGAGGCCAAGGTGGAGGATCCCTTGAACTCAGAAGTTTGAGACCAGCTTGAACAAAAGTTAGACCTCCTCTCTACCAAAAATAGAAAAATTAGCCAGGCATTGTGGTGAGTGTCTAGTCACAGCTACTCAGGAGGTTGAAGCAGGGGGATCACTTGAACCCAAGAGTTTAAGGTTGCTGTGAACTAGGCTGACACTCTAATCTGGACAACAGAGTTAGACTCTGTCTTTAAAAAAAAAAAAGAAAGAAAGAAAAACAATTTTCAAATGTACAGAAGAAAACTTCAAAATTTCTTCTTCAATCACAAGAAAACTTATAGTAAACATGAACTTTATGGACACCCTGAGATACACACACACACACACATACACACATATACTTGAAAGCATTTGAGAGTAACTTGGAGATACCATCCTCCTTTATTCCAAAATATCCTTAAATTCAAATTTCATCAGCTGTCATAGTGCTGTCTCTCATGACACTTCCCGCCCCTTAATCCAGGATCACAAATTCCATTTAATTGTTATGCCTCTTTAATATCTTTTAATCTGGAACAATTCTTCAGCTTCTTTATTGTTCATGACAATGAATTTTTAAAGAGTATAGTTAGTTGCTTTGTAGATTAATCTGGTTTTAAAATTTCACAACAGGTTGAAGAGCTGTGGGAGCCACAGAGGAGGGTCTGGTCCAAAGGCTGATGGCCTTACCATACAGCACTGCTCCATCACATGTAGGTCTGGGAATGTGGCAGCATATCTATGGCCCTGAGAGTGTGTGAAGGATGTTAGGAGTGCCTAGGGTGCTGGACTTAGAGAAAAGGAGATTGGTGTGAGACTGACCCCAAAATGAGTTTGGCTATAGAGTTAGGGAAGGATTTTAGGCAATCTCTGGGTGGTATTGGATTCCGCTCTCCAGGTAAATTATCTTTGGGAGCTGGATTTGGGCTGTCTGAGCCCTTTCAAGGGGAGGGCGTTTGGTGATGAAAGACTCTCCTAGAAGAACCCAGCTCAGGATGAGCAAACCAGGCAGGTTCATTCTCCATCTTCCCCTACCATTCTGGCTCAATGGCAGTTTTAGATCTTTCCCAACTCTCTAATTATTCCATAAAAGAAATGTACAAGGGAGAGAATAGGAAGGAGATGGAAGTTTTGTTAGATGTTTCACTGTTTCCTTTTCAGATTTATTTGAAACTAACCCTTAGTCTATGTTCTATGTTCTCCAAACTCATAGTCTTAGAACATCACTGTATTTACATAATATGGAATATTTTTTATCACTCTTGACCCTTACACATAAAATATTGGTGGAATTCCTAGCCCTCCTACTTTTCCTGGTGAATTTTTGCTTCTTCTTCAGAAAGTAGCTGAGCAGTTATCACTTCTGCAAAAATATCCAGATATTTTCTTCTAGGAGTCTCATGTTGCTTTGTTCTTCTCTTAGCCTCAACACTTTTTCTTACCTTGTTATAGTACTTAGAATATAATGTTTTGTTTTGTCTTTAAAACATGTCTTAGCTTTCTGTTAACTTACATAGAAAATAATTTTTTTTCTGAATGATGTAAGGGTTCAGTTTAGTATCTGCCATAGAGAAGATGATCAATAAATTCTCATTATGTGAATAAATGAAGATGACTTAAAGATGACTGTTTGGATAAAATTAACATCATTGAAAACTATAGATAAGAACCAGATTAAATTTATATTTTTTTAACATTGGTCAAAGTAGTCATTCCTTAAAGACAAAACCGTATGGATATAGCCATCAAAAATACAAGAGTGCCATCTATTGGTAAACATGTTAGCAGACAGAGAAGGCACTGTGAAGCCATGTAAAATGTACTTTGAGTAATGCGCCCCTTATGTAGGTTATGCAAAATGTGAAAGATGGAAACAAAATTGAGAGATGTGGTTATGGCACTTCCCAGGAAAATTGGAAAATATTGTTCTCCTAATAATCCACACAAAATTCAATATCTTTAAATGCAAAAGACAGGTAACAAAAAATATTATAGTTAGAATAAATTATTAAAAGCTTTCTCTACTTGGGCTCCTTCCCCCCAGGGTAGGAATGGATCAAGGATGCCAATGATCATATTTTATTGTTCTATATTGTATGGGAGATGCTACCAGTGTACTACAAGAAGAAAAATCAACGTTGATGTTAAATGTTAATGGTGTGAATACTCCAATTAAAAGGCAAATATTGTTAGAATAGATTAAAAAATGCAAGAACTGAACATATGTTAGGCATAAGAGAAACATCTTAATATAAAAACACAAACATGTTGAAAAATATATAGACTATGCAAACATAAAGCATAAAAAGTCTGAAGTGGCCAAAATAATGAGCAAAATAGAATTGAGACAGAGAATGTTACTAAAGAATGACATTTTGAGGACTGCAACTGTGGCTCAGTGGGTAGGGTATCGGCCCCATATACCAAGGGTAGTGGGTTGAAACCTGGTCCCAGCCAAAGTGCAACAAAAAAATAGCTGGGTGTTGTGGCAGGCGCCTGTAGTCCTAGTTACTCAGGAGGCTGAGGCAAGAGAATCGCCTAAGCCCAGGAGTTGGAGGTTGCTGTGAGCTGTGATGCCACACACTCTATCAAGGGCTATAAAGTGAGACTGTCTCTACAAAAAAATTTAAAAATGACATTTGGATACCAAAGATAAAGAGTAACATTTAAAAAGGGTAAGTTTATCAGGAAAACATAGCAATCATAAATGTGTATGAGTTTAATAACAGAATTTCAAATACACAAAATAAAAATGGAAAGAAATAGACAGTTATGCAATCATAGTTAAGTAGTTTAATACCTTTGAATAATGACGAAGTAACTAGACAAAATATCAGTAAAGACATAGATCTGAATAATCCTACCCATCACCTTGAACTAATTGATAATCATAGAACAATATACTCAATATCTGCAACCACATTTTGCTTCAGTACACATGGTATATTCATTATTATAGACCATATTCTTTTAAAAATTTTATTTTTATTTGACACACAATGATTGTACATATTTAGGGAATAGATTGATATTTTGATATGTGTTTTTAATATATAATGATAAATCAGGGTAATTAGCATATTCACCATTTCAAATGCTTATCATTTCTTTGTGTTCTGGATATTCAAAAGCCTCTCTTTATGAAAATATACAATAAATTATATTTAACCATATCCTCCCTATAGTACAGCAGGACACCTACTATCTAGCTGTAATCTTGTACCCATTTAACAAACTCTCCCATCCTCCACTTCCCCCTTTCTCAGCTTCTAGTACCCAGAATTCTTCCATAAGTTCAATATTTTTTTCAGCTTCCATATATGAGTGAGAACATTCAGTATTTACCTTTCTGTGCCTAGTTTAGTTTGTTTAACATAATGTCTCCAGGCTCATCCATGTGGCCACAAATGGCAGGATTTGATTCTTTTTTGTGACTGCATAGTATTTCATTGTGTATACATCTTTTCTTTATTCATTTGTGTATGTTAATGAACGTATGGGTTAATTCCACATATTAGCTATTTTGAATAATGTTGCAATAAAAACGAAGATGCAGGTATCCCTTTGACAGACTGATTTCCTTTCCTTTGAATAAATACCCAGTAGTGGGATTATTTGCTCCAATGGTAATTCTATTTTTAGTTTGCTGAGAAACCTCTATACTGTTCTACATAGTAAATATACTAGTTTACATTTTGAACATATATGAGAGTTCCTTTTTTCTGCATACTCATCAGAGTTTATTTTTTGTCTTTTTGGTAACAATCATTCTAACTGAGGTGTGATGATATCTCATTGTAGTTTTGATTTACATTTCCCTGATGATTCATGATGTTGAGCATTTTTTCATATATTGTTGGCCATATGCATGTCTTCTTTTGAAAAATGTTCAGTTCCTTTGCCCACTTTTTAATTAAATTATTTGGGATTTGTTTGCTGTTGAGTTCCCTGTAAATTCTGGATATTAGTCTCTTGTTAGATGAGTAGTTTGCAAATATTTTCTTCTTCAAATATTTTCTACAGGTTTTCTTTTCGTTCTGTTGTTTCCTTTGCTGTGCAGAAGCTTTTTAAACATAGGTCCATTTGTCTATTTTTGTCACCTATGCTTTTGAAGTCTTAGCCATAAAATTTTTACCTAGACCAATGTCATTAAGCATTTCTTTTAAGTTTTCTTCTAATAGTTTCATAGTTTTGAGTCTTATGTTTAAGTCTCTAATTGATTTTGGCTTAATTTTTGTATAGAGAAATGGATATCCACTTTTATTCTTCTACATAGTGATATCTAATTTTTCCCAGCTCTATTTATTAAAAAGGAGGTCTTTTCCTCAATATATGTTCTTCGTGCCTTTATTGCAAATCAGTTGGCTATAAATAAATAGATTCACTTCTGATTTCTGTATTCTGTTTTATTAGTCTATGTGTTTGTTTTCATACCATTATCATGCTGTTTTATTTACTATAGCTATGTAGTATGTTTTGAAGTCTGGTAGTGTGATGCCTTTAGCTTTATTCTTTTTGCTTATGATTTCTTTGCCTTTTTGGAGGCTTTTGTGGTACCTTATGAATTTTAGGATTTTTTAAACAATATCATTGATATTTTGATAGGGATTGCACTTACTCTATAGATTGCTTTGGGTAGCAGGGTCATTTTCTTGTTTCTTTTCTTTTTTTTCTTTGAGACAGACTCTCACTATGTCACCTTTGGTAGTATGCTATGGTGTTATAGCTCACAGCTACCTCAAACTCATGGGCTTAAGTGATTCTCTTGTCTCAACCTCTCAACTAGCTGGGACTACAAGTGCCCACCACAATGCCCAGCTACATTTTAACTGTATTAATTCTTCCAATCTTTCAACATGGATATCTTTCAATTTGCTGTGTCCTCTTCAATTTCTTTCATTAAGGTTTTATAGTTTTCATTGTAGAGGTCTTTTACCTTTTAAATTTATTCCCAGGTATTTTCTTTTGTAGCTATTATCAATGGGTTTGCTTTTTGATTTCTCTTTCAGCTAGTTAGTTATTGGGATTCAGAAATGCTACTGATTTTCATATGTTGATTTTCTAGCCTGGAAATTTACTGAATTTATTTGTTAGTTTGAAGAGTTTTTTAGTGTACTCTTTAGATTTTCCTATATATAACATCATGTGGCAAAAAGGGACAATTTGACCTTTCTCCTTTCCAATTTGGATAGTTTTTATTTGTTCTCTTGCCTAGTTGCTCTAGTTAGAATTTTCAATCCTATACTGAATAGGTGACCATATTTTAGTGGCCATATTTTTTTGCCATGAAAAAAGTTGTTTTAATAAATTAAAAAAAATTTAAATATTATAGAGCATGTTGTCTGACTAGAGTAGAAATAAATTAGAAATCCATAAAAAAGAGGGTGGAGCTAAGATGGTGGACTACAGCCAGCTTTTTACAGAAGCTCCCATCCAGAAGGAGGCTTAAAGGACAGAAGTTTAGCAAAGGAGCTGATGGTTTGGAGTAGAGCCGAGAGAGAAGATTGAAGAATGCACTTTAACCTTCCTGAGGTGAACTGCGACCCCAAAAATACAATCAAAAGGTACAAAATCCACCACCAAGTGAATGGGAGTCCCCCCACCCCCACAAGAAAGGCTCGCAGTTTATTCCATGAAATCCATAAAAAAGTCTGAGGGCAGTGGCTCAGGACCGTAATCCTAGCACTCTGGGAGTTTGAGGCAGGTGGATTGTTTAAGCTCATGAGTTTGAGACCAGTCTGAACAAGAGCCCGACCCCATCTCTAAAATAGCAGGGCACTATGGTGGGCACCTGTAGTCCCAGCTACTTGGGAGGCTGAAGCAAGAAGATCTCTTGTGCTCAAGAGTTTGAGATTGCTCTGAGCTATCACATCATGGCACTCTACGAGGGTGACAAAGTGAGACTCTGTCTCAAAACAACAACAACAACAAAAACCCCTTACAAAAAAGTGAGATATCTAGGGAAAAAAATAGAAATGTTTTAGAAGTTAAAGGACACGCTTTTAAATAATCACTTTAAATAAGTCACAAGGAAAATTATGAAGTATTTTGTACCATACTATAATGAAAATAAAGCATACAAAATCTTGCAGGATGCAAATGAAAAGTTAGGAGAAAGAAATTTATAACTTAAAGTGCATATAGTAGAAAACAAAGAAAGTCTGATATCAAAGGCCAGATTTTACAAAGGTGACATGTCTGATAAGAGACACTGATATTCTTCCAGTAAGACTGAGATCTCAAAGGATGATAAATATATACTAGAAGTAGGCAATTGGGCATGGTAAGACTGGGGAGAGAAGACTCCAGGCATCTCTGGCTGGTAGGATCTGCAAGAAACATCCCTTTGGGGACACAAGGAGTCAGCGAGAGACTTATGGATCCCATGAGGAGGACAAAAGCAGTGGAGAACTGGCAAATGGTTGCATGTGTGTGTTCGGTCTAATCCACCAGCAGCTATAAATACAGCAGCAGTGAGATTGCAAACTGGAAAGGCCTTACTGTGAGCTGTTTTTTTTTTTTTTTTTTTTTTTTTTTACTTGGCACACAGTTGAACTACCGTGGGAGAACTTGGTCAAGACAGCAGAGGACTTTAAGTGTTGTCTAGGGCCCCAGACTGAGCCACTGAGCCAGATGGAGCTAATAGTGTTTGGCTGTGGGCCTTGCAGCGCCACTGTGGGAGAACTGCCCTGGTAAGCTCCGCCCTCAAGGTTGCAGAGCAAGGATTGGGCGGGAGACCTTGGGTGAGTAATCTAGTGACTGAGCAGCCTAAAGATGGGGACTGAGCAGCCTTACAGCATTGGCCCTAAGGGGCATAGAGTGAGACCAATTTTGGCACACTGGGTAAGTTGATAGCCACTTTAAGAGTGATCCCAGCAACAAGTGCTTTCCTGGGAAAGCTTCTGCTTAGCCAAAGTGAGCAGTGTAAAGTACCTTTTAAGCAGTCTAAGGACAGAGTTAGGCTCTCCACCCTGCAGAGTTTGAGAAATCAACAGAGGCCTCCAGTCTCCATCACATATAGCTGTATAATCATTGTGATTAACATTTCATACCCTAGAAGCATCTCACATAGCTGTATTATTATTATTGTGATTAACATCTCATACCCTACTGTTGCCCAGAAAATATTCAGCAAGATATATATACTGCTTCTTTTTTTTAAAATTTCAACATTTTCCCTCTAGATTTTTCTTTTTCTTTCTTTTTCTTTCTTTATTTTTATAATTTAAATATAATTTTCCATTGTTGCCTTCTTTAACAATTAGAACTTCATTTTTGCTAGTGTTTCTATCCCTATTATTTGTTTTCCCCCCCAATTTTATCTCATAAAGTTTTCTGTTTGCTTGTTTTTGTTTGATTTATAGCATTTTTGTCTTTCCTCTCTACTTGGTGGAGGTGGGGAACTGTGTCCAAACAGGCTAGCAAAGAGCTGCTGAACCTCAAAGGGACCACCCAACTCAGCATCCCCAGAGGTTGGAGGTTTTTAAGGTTGGGTCAAAGTACCCTACTGTACATCTATATTGCTCCTGTCTCCCTCTTTCTGTGCCTCTTTTCTTTTTGTCAATATTCCATTTTACTCACCCCCTCTTCTTGCTCTTTCTTTTCTTTTCTTTTTTCCTTTCTTGCTCTTCAACCTTCTCATCTGTCTGGTCCTGTACCAAAAGACTCACCAAAACCCTAGTCCAGAGGCATGGTAACTTAAACAGAAAGAGGAACTGAAAGGAAAATTAGGGTAAGGAAACAGATGAAAGAAAACACTCATGAGGAAGAATCAGCAAAAAATTCCTGGAAACATGAAAAACCAGTCCAGAGCAACACCCCCATGAGACCGTGAGGTAGCTACTGCAGAGGATTCCACCTATAAAGAAACAACAGAGAGGGAATTTAGACTACAGATGATGAAAACAATGAAGAAAATGATGGAAACAATGAAGGAAACTGCTGATAAAGTGGAAAATAACTAAAAGGAAATCTAAAAACAGAATCAAATAAGAGATGAACGATATGAAGAATATAGAAAGGATGTAGCAGAGCTGAAGGAAATGAAGCAGCCAATTAAGGAACTTAAAGATGCAATAGAAAGTATCAACAACAGATTAGACCATGCAGAAGAAAGAATCTCAGATGTAGAGGACAAAGGTCTTGAGATAACTCAGATAGTTAAAGAGGTAGAAAAGAAGAGAGAGAAAGCAGAATGTTCACTGACAAAATTATGGGACTTTATGAAGCATTCAAACATAGGAGTTGTAGGTATCCCAAAGGGGAAGAAGAATGCCCTTGGGGTATGGAAGCCATACTAGAGAATATTATAAATGAAAATTTCCCAAATATCACCAAAGATTCTCACAAACTCCTTTCAGAGGGATATTGGACCCCAGGTCGCCTCAACTCTAATAGAGCTCCTCCAAGACACATTGTGATGAACCTGTCCAAAGTCAAGACAAAAGAAAAGATTCTTCAAGCTGCCAGGAGTAAGCACCAGTTGACCTGCAGGGGAAAACTCATCAGGGTGACTATAGACTTCTCTAATGAAACTTTCCAAGCAAGAAGACAATGGTCATCTACCTTTAATCTACTTAAAGAGGACAATTTTCAGCCCAGAATTCTGTATCTTAGAAAGCTAAGCTTTAAAATTGATAGAGAAATAAAATCATTTATTGATATATAAACATTGAGGAAATTCTCCACAACAAGGCCAGCTCTACAGGAAATACTTGAACCTGTTCTATACACCGACCATCACAATGAATCAACAGCAAAGTAAGAACTCAGAAATAAAAGGACAGAACCTAACTTCCACAATGATGCAAAAGATAAAACTAAGCAATGGACTCATAAAATAAGATGAATAGAACACGATCACACTTATCAATTATCTTAATACATGTTAATGGCTTGAATTCCCCATTGAAGAGGCATAGATTGGCTGACTAGATTAAAAAACACAAGCTATCCATTTGCTGTCTGCAGGAAACACACCTAGCTTCAAAAGACAAATTAAAATTAAGGATTGGAAGACAATTTTTCAGGCAATGGAACTGCAGTAAGTTGCAATTTTATTTTAAGATACATGTGGATTTAAAGCAACTAAAGTCAAAAAGACAAAGATGGTCACTTTGTATTGGTCAAGGGAAAAATATAACAAGAAGACTTTTCAATTTAAAATATTTATGCACCCAGCTTAAATGCTCCAAGATTCTTGAAACAGGTCTTACTCAGTTTGAGCAATATGATATCCTATAACACCATAATAACAGGGACTTTAACACTCCTCTTACAGAGCTGGACAGATCCTCTAAACAGAAATTAAACAAAGATATAAGGGACTTAAGTGAGACCTTGGAACAACTGTGCTTGATAGATGCATATAGAACACTCCATCCCAAAGATAAAGAATATACATTCTTCTCATTGCCCCATGGAACATTCTCCAAAATTGATCATATCCAAGGACACAAAACAAACCTAAATGGAATCAAAAGAATTGAAATTTTACCTTGTATCTTCTCAGACCACAAGGCACTAAAGGTGGAACTTAACTCCAACAAAAACATTCAACACCACACAAAGGCATGGAAATTAAACAGCCTTCTATTGAATGACAGTTGGGTGCAGGAAGAAATAAAAGAGGAAATCATTAACTTCCTTGAGCATAACAACAATGAAAACATAAGCTATCAAAACCTGCGGGATAGGCTCGGCGCCTATAGCTCAACTGGCTAAGGCGCCAGCCACTTACACCTAAGGTGGCGTGTTCGAAACCCCAGCCCAGACCCGCCAAACAACAATGACGGCTGCAACCAAAAAATAGCCGGGCACTGTGGTGAGCGCCTGTGGTCCCAGCTACTTGGGAGGCAGAGGCAAGAGACTTGCTTGAGCCCAGGAGTTGGAGGTTGCTGTGAGCTGTAATGCCATGGCACTCGACCCAGGGGGACAGCTTGAGGCTCTGTCTCAAAAAAAACAAAAAACAAAAAACAAAACCTGTGGGATACTGCAAAAGAAGTTCTGAAAGGAAAATTTATCGCTTTAGATGCCTACATTCGAAAAATAGAAAGAGAGCACATCAACAAACTCACAAGCCATCTTATGGAATTGGAAAAAGAAGAGCAATCTAAGCCTGAACCTAGCAGAAGAAAAGAAATATCCAAAATTAAATCAGAGACAATGAAATTGAAACAAAAGAATCATTCAGAAAATTAATAAAACAAGAAGTTGGTTTTTTGAAAATAGATAAACCTTTGGCCAGAAGTAGAAAAGTAAAATCTCTAGTAACCTCAATCAGAAATGATAAAGGGGGCTCGGCGCCTATAGCTCAACGGGCTAAGGCGCCAGCCACGTACACCTAAGGTGGCGGGTTCGAATCCCCAGCCCAGACCCGCCAAACAACAATGACGGCTGCAACCAAAAAAAAAAAAAAAAAAAAAATAGCCGGGCATTGTGGTGGGCGCCTGTGGTCCTAGCTACTTGGGAGGCGGAGGCAAGAGACTCGCTTGAGCCCAGGTGTAGGAGGTTGCTGTGAGCTGAGATGCCACAGCACCCTACCCAGGGGGACAGCTTGAAGCTCTGTCTCAAAAAAAAAAAAAAAAAAGAAATGATTATGATGCCATAGAGATACAAGAGATCATTTCTGAGTATTACCAGAAACTCTATGCCCAGAAATTTGACAATGTGAAGGAAATAAATCAATATTTGGAATCACATCCTCTCCAAAGGCTTAAGCAGGAAGAAAGAGAGTTCCTGAACAGACCAATTTCAAGCACTGAGATTAAAGAAACAATAAAAAATCTTCCAACAAAAAAATGCCCTGGTCTGGATGGCTTCACAGCAGAAATCTATCAATCTTCAAGGAAGAGCTTATTCCTGTACTCCAGAAATTATTCCAAAAAATTAAGGAGGAAGGAATCTTTCCCAACACGTTCTACGAAGCAAACATCACCCTGATACCAAAACCAGGAAAAGACACAACTAAAAAAGAGAATTTCAGACCACTTTCACTAATGAATATAGATGCAAAAATTCGCAATAAAATCCTAGCCAATAGATTACAGCTTATCATCAGAAAAAGCATACGTCATGATCAAGTAGGTTTCATCCTAGGGACAGAAGGCTGGTTTAACATACGCAAGTCTATAAACATTATCTACCATATTAACAGAAACAAAAACAAAGACCATATAATCCTCTCAATAGATGCAGAAAAAGCATTTGATAAAATCCAGGGTTCTTTTCTAATTAGAACACTGAAGAGTATAGGCATACATGAAACATTTCTGAAACTGATTGAAGCCATTTATGACAAACCAGAGCTAATATTTTACTGAATGGAGTAAAACTGAAAGCTTTTCCTCTCCAAACTGGAACCAGACAAGGTTGTCCTCTGTCACCATTACTATTCAACATAGTGCTTGAAGTTCTAGCCAATACAATTAGGCAAGACAAGGAAATAAAGAGCATCCAAATGGGAGCTGAGGAGGTCAAACTCTCACTCTTTGCTGACAATATGATCTTATACTTAAAGAATCCCAAAGACTCAACCATAAGACTCTGGGAAGTCATCAAAAAATACTAGTGTCTCAGGATATAAAATCAATGTCCACAAGTCAGTAGCCTTTGTATACAGCAATAATAGTCAAGATGAGAGGCTAATTAAGGACACAACCCCCTTCACCATGGCTTCAAAGAAAATGAAATACCTAGGAATATGCCTAACAAAAGAGGTGAAGGACCTCTATAAAGAAAATTATGAAATCCTAAGAGAGGAAATAGAGAGGATATTATGGAAGAACATACCATGCTCATGGCTGGGAAGAAGCAACATTGTTAAAATGTCTATACTTCCCAGAGCAATTTACGGATTCAACACCATCCCTATTAAAATACCAACATCCTACTTTCAAGAGTTGGAAAAAATGATTCTGCGTTTTGTGTGGAACCAGAAAAAACCCCATATAGCTAAGGCAGTTCTTAGTAATAAAAACAAAGCTGGGGCCATCACCATACCAGATTTTAGGCTGTACTACAAAGCCATAGTGGTCAAGACAGCATGGTACTAGCACAAAAATAGAGACAGCATGGTACTAGCACAAAAATAGGAATTGAATTGAAAGGCAGGAAATGAAAGTAACATCTTACAACCACCTAATCTTCAATAAACAAAACAAGAACATACCTTGGGGGAAAGACTCCCTATTCAATAAATGGTGGTGGGAGAACTGGATATCCACATGTAAAAGACTGAAACTGGACTCGCACCTTTCTCCACTCACAAAAATTGATTCAAGATGGATAAAGGACTTAAATTTAAGGCATGAAACAATGAAAATGCTCAAAGAAAGCATAGGAAAAACACTGGAAGATATTGGCCTGGGGAAAGACTTCATGAAGAAGACTGCTGTGGCAATTGCAACAACAACAAAAATAAAAAATAGGACTTAATTAAACTGAAAAGCTTCTGTACAGCTAAGGAGACAACAACCAAAGCAAATAGACAACCCAGATGATGGGAAAGAATATTTGCATATTTTGAATCAGACAAAAGCTTGATAACTAGGATCTATAGAGAACTCAAATTAATCCACTTGAAAAAAACCAACAATCCCATATATCGATGGGCAAGAGACATCAATAGAACCTTCTCTAAAGAAGACAGATGAATGGCTAACAAACATATAAAAAAATGCTCATCATCCCTAATTATTAGAGAAATTCAAATCAAAACCACCCTAGATACCATCTAACCACAGCGAGAATGGCCCACATCACAAAATCTCAAAACTGCACACATGGATGAGGAGAGAAGGGAACACTTCTACACTGCTGGTGGGACTACAAACTAATATAACCTTTTTGGAAGGAAGTATGGAGAACCCTCAAAGAACTCAAGCTAGACCTCCCATTTGATCCTGCAATGCCATTACTGGGCATCTACCCAGAAGGAAAAAAATCCTTTTATCATAAGGACACTTGCCCTAGACTGTTTATTGCAGCTCAATTTACAATTGCCAAAATGTGGAAACAGCCTAAATGTCCACCAACCCAGGAATGGATTAACAAGCTGTGGTATATGTACACCATGGGATACTGTTCAGCCATTAAAAAAAATGGAGACTTTGCAGCCTTTGTATTAACTTGGATGGAAGTGGAACATATTATTCTTAGTAAAGCATCACAAGAACAGAGAAGCATGAATCCTATGCACTCAATTTTGATATGAAGACAATTAATGACATGGTGGGGGTGGGAGAAAGGGAGAGCAGAGAGAGTGAAGGAGGGAGGGGGGTGGGGTCTTGGTGTGTGTCACACCTTTTGGGGGCAAGACATGATTGTAAGAGGGACTTTACCTAACAAAGGCAATCAGTGTAACCTGGTTTCTTGTACCTTCAATGAATCCCCAGCAATTAAAAAAAAAAAAAAAAAGAAACACACACACACACACACAAAAGGCATACTAGAAGTAAACTGTACTGTACTCTGTGGGAACTGCAAGAATATTTGCTCTGTTAGTTAGCAGATCAAGGGGCAAAGACACACACATGCACAGAGACAGAGACAGAATCTTGACAAGTTGTATGAGTCATAACTATAAGCTAGTTTTTATACATATCTGAGGTTAAAAAAAAAATCTCAAGCCAACAACTGAGTTTTAAGTAATACTTAGCTGGTAATACCTCAACTTTCTCACAAAAGCCAAGGACCTCCTCTGGAAGGGAACTTTTTCATCACAGTCCTCTATTACCCACAAATAATTTTACCAGAACAACAAAAACAATGGCAAAATAACCCAACACACAGAATGGGTTGGAGGAAGATTAGCAAGAGTAAAGGAAAGGAAGGAGGCCACTTAGGAAGTTGCAGTAAGTAAGGTAAAAAGTGATGGCATTCTGAACTATTTGTGTCTTAGTATTTAGATTTACTACAGGAAACATATATGTGTTCTTGTTTTTTCTCATTTTAAAATTTCAATCGGACTACCTTTGGGTTTTGACTGGTGTATTTAGATCATTTACCTTAAATGCAATAATTAATATGTATAGATGTAAGTCTACTGCCTTGCTACTACTTTTCTATTTGTCCCATCTGTTTGTTGTTCTCTTTTTTCCCATTCACTGATAACTTGAATATTCTTTAGGATTTCATTCTATTTCTTTTCTGGTGTCTTAGCTGTAATTCTTCAGTTTGTTACTTCATTGCTTGGTTTAGAGTTTATAATATACATCTGGTTTATCACAGTTCATTTGTAAGTGCTCCACTCCTTGTATAAAATAATCCTAAAATAAAACATTTCCATTTGCCTTTTTTACTTTCATGTTGTTGTTGCCATACATTTTACTTTCACGTGCTATAAACCCCACATTCTTAAATATTTTTGTTGAAATTGCCACCTTTTATAGAGACTTAAATAACATTAAAAAAAAATTCTCTATTGGCTTGACGCCCATAGTAGAACACCAGCCACATGCACAGGAGGTAGCAGGTTAGAGCCCTATCTGAGCCTGCTGAACAACAATGGCAACTGCAACTAAAAAGATGGCCGGGCATTGTGGTGGGTGCCACAGGGAGGTTGGGAGGATGAAGCAGGAGAATCACTTGAACCCAAGAGTTTGAGGTTGCTGTGAGCTGTGATGATACAGCACTTTACAGAGAGCTCCATAGTGAGACTCTGTCTCAAAAAAGAAAAATTCTCTATTTACCTACACAGTTAAAATGTCTAATGCTCATTACTTCTTCATCTAAAGCTATATTACAACATGTTCTTATTCTGTCTAAAGAACTTCCTTTACTATTTCTTATAGTTCCAGTCTGTAATTAGATGTTTATTGCTTTTTGGCAGTCAGAGAGAGAAAAAATATTTGGCAATATTTTGGCTAGGAACTGAATCAATAGAAAAAAAAGTAAGACACCCTACTGTTTAATTGCATAGTTGTTTTTAAAAATGAAATAGAAAACTTGAATCTGTAGAAACGATGCAAAATACATTTTAAAACTCCCACATATGACAGGATGAATTCCTTCATCTTTTGTTATTATCTAGTCTTCATTTCACCTTCAATTTTTTTTTTATTTGAGACAGAGCCTCAAGCTGTCCCCCTGGGTAGAATGCCATGGCATCACAGCTCACAGCAACCTCTAGCTCCTGGGCTCAAGTGAGTCTCCTGTCTCAGCCTCCCAAGTAGCTGGGACCACAGGTGCCCACCACAACGCCTGGCTATTTTTGGTTACAGCCGTCATTGTTGTTTGGTAGGCCTGGGCTGGATTCGAACCCGCCACCTTAGGTGTATGTGGCTGGCGCCTTAGCCACTTGAACCACAGGCACTGAGCCTTACCTTCATTTTTGAGAAATATTTCTGCTTGGTATAGAATTCTAGTTCTTCACTACTTTAAAGATTTTGCTACACTGCCTTCTTGCTTGTACTGTGTCCATAAAAAATATGTAATCAATGTACTTGCTTATCTATATATAATATGTCTTTTGTTCTTCAATGCTTTAAAAAATTTTCTCTTTCTCTTCCTTGCTTTGGGCTTAATTTGATCTTCTTTTTCTAGTTTCTTAAAGTGGAAGTTAAGTTATTTATTTGAGATTTTTTATCTTTATTGCTATAGGTGTTTACAGTTATAAGTATCCTTCTAAGTACTACTTTTACTACATCCCATAAATTTTTCATGTTGTGATTTTATTTTCTCATTTATCTGAAAATATTTGAAAATTTTCTTTGTGATTTTTATCTTTGACCCATTAATTAGTTAGGAGTATTTTTAAAGTTTCCACAGTTACGAATTTTCCATGTTTCCTTCTGTTATTAATTTCTACCTTCATTCCACTGTGTTCAGAGAATATACACTGCATGGTTACAATTCTTCTAAATTTATTGAGACTTATTTTATGCGCTAATGTATGGTCTATCCTGGGGACTGTTCCATGTGCACTTGAGAATACATATTCTATTGTTATTGGGTGAAATGTTCTATAAATGTGTTAGGTTTAGTTGGTTCTGAGTGCTGTTAAATCTACTTCATTGTTAATCTTTTGTCTAATACTGAGATATTAAAGTCTCCAATTGCTATTGTTGAATTTCTCCCTTCAATTCTTTCAGTTTTGTTTCAAGAATATTAGGGGCTGTTGTTAGATGCATATATGTTTATAGAAGTTATGTTTTCCTGATGAATCGACAATTTTATCATCGTAAAATTCCTTTCGTTTTTTATAGTAATGATTTTCTTAAAGTTTATTGTGTCTGATATTAGTATAGCTAGTCACCTCTCTTTCATGTACTACCTGTGTAATGTACCTTTCTCATTCTTTAATTCATACTATTTGTGGTTTTGTAAGTAATGTGTGTCTCTTGTAAACAGTGTATAGTTACATATTTTTATTTTATTTATTTTGCCAATGTCTCCATTTTAATCCCTTTGCACTTAATGTAACTGCTGAAAAGAGAAGATTTATATTTTCCATTTTGTGATTTTTTTTAATGTCTTATGTCCTTTCTGTTCTCATATTCTTCCATTGCTGTTTTATTTTATATTAAATAGATATTTTCTTGTGTATTATTTAATTCCTTTCTCATTTCTTTTGTTATTTTTTTAAGTTATTTTACTCATGGTTTGCTTTCAAGATTACAACTAATATCTTAATTAATCTGATTTAGATTAATGCCAACTTAATTTGAATAGTAAGCAAGAATTTGGTTGCTATATAGTTCTATTCCCTTTCTCCACCTTTATGCTGTGATTGTATACAGATTATATCTTGTGCTCACTTCAGTAGCATATATAATAAAATTGGAAAGATACAGAGAAAAGTACCAAGGCCCCTGCACAAAGGGTAATATGAAACTTTGTGAAGGATTTCATGTAGATTTTTTTAACATTAAAAAAAATGATAAAGAGAAAAACCAAATTATATCTTTATACATTGTGTGTCCATTAACTGTTTTATTTGGTGGCCTTCAAACCAGATATAATGTGAAGAGCAGACCATGAAATGGCAGAACCCTCACAGCCTGGGGAACATTCAGAGAATGAACCCCCAACTGCTTCTCCTCCATTCCCAAAACAGCCATATTCCTTTCTTCATGCTTCCTCCGCCAAAAGTCACCTTCTCTTTCTCAAAGAAAGTCACCTGTTCTTTCTTTGTCTAGTTAACTATGCAGAGATCCTTGTGATCTTTGCATTCTTACTTGTCATATGCTAAGGAAGTTAAGTGGAAACCGCTAAGTCACATAGTTCTTCCTTTGTTAATTATGCAGAGATTCTTGGCCTCTCCCTTCTTACTCCTTGTCATATGTTAATGAAATTGAGTAGAAACTATTAACAAGATGATTTGTCTTTATTCAAGTCATTTAATCTTCATCATACTGCAAGATCAAAAGTATGTCTTTTGTTTATGCTACTTCCCCCTAAACAACCCTATACAGAACTTCTCTCTAAACAACTCTATACAGATACTATAAAATGATGCTGATTTTGTGTTTTGGTGCTGGCTGTAGCCATCAGCTCAGTCAGTCCTTCTGATCCCATCCTTTGTTTCTGTGTCTTTTCTTGTGCTGAATTTTCCCATTCCCCACCCATTCCATGTTGGTTTGCTCCCCTTTGTCATGCTGGTTCACAACACTATAAGGAAAAAAAAGAATTACAAATAAAAAACACATTTATATTTTCTTTTTTATTTACTTATAGTGTACCATTTAATGGTACCAGTTATTTCTTCATGTGGATTCAAGTTACTATCTAGCGTCCTTTCATTTCAGGGCAGGTTTGTTAGGACTCAGTTTTTAATATTTCTTATAGAGCAGGTTTGTTGGTGATAAAGTCTGTTTTATTTGAGAATGTCTTGACTTACCTTTCATTTTTGAAAAATAACTTTTCTTAATATAAAATTAATGGTTGTTGCTATCTTTTTCTTTCAGAAATTTGAATATTTCATCCAATGCCTCCTGGCTTCCATGATTTTTGATGAGAAATTTTTTTGTTAATCTTACAGAAGACTGTTTATATGTGGTGAGTTGTTTCTTAATGCTTTCAAAAATGTATCTTTCCCTTTATGTTTTGGTAATTTGATTATAATATGTCTAGATATGGATCTCTTTAAATGTATACTACTTGAAATTCATTGAGCTCTGTGGAAATGTAGAAAATTATGTTTTGTGCCAAATTTGGGAAGTTTTCAGCCTTATTTTTTCAAATATTCTTTTTCCCTCTTCTCTCTCTCCCCTCCTTGTAGGAGTTCTATTACGCATATGTTGGTATGCTTGATAGTATCCCGTATATGTCTGAAGCTCTGTTTATTTTTTTCTCATTCTATATTCTTTCTTTTCCTCAGACTAAATAATCTCAATAAACTTATCTCCAAGTTCACTGATTATATCTTTGGCCTGATGAAATTTGCTGTTGAACCCTAGTAATTTTTATTTCAGTTATTATACTTTAGACCCAAGAATTTTATTTGAGAGGACTCTATTAATAAATGGGGAGTATTGGTATAGGCTTGGCACAAAGCAAGTGTTCGATTAATGTTAGCTACTTTTATGTCTACTATTACTAGCTGTTTCTGGGGCCATTCAAAGAAGTATCTTCTCTAAGATCCAACTCACCCTCAGAACAAGCATCAGTGAAATAGTCATCTATGTCATGAGAAATATAAGTGGCAAGAGTGTTAACAGCCCAATCAGGTTCATTGCCTACTGCTCAAGAGGAAACCAATACCCTGAGATAGCAGGTGTTACAGTGCAGAAAGACTTTAATATTGCAGGCACTAGGTGAGGAGATGAAAGGAAATTTTCAAATCCTTCTCCCTGAGAAATAGAGAGAAAGGGTTTAAACTATAGTTTAGCAGACAAATGGTAGGCAGTTGGGTCTGATGATTGGCTTGTTTCAAGGTGGAATTACAGAGCTGTGGAAATTATCAAGACTGCTCTAGGTGTATCAGCCTGTTCACCAGGATGTAGGGCTTGGAAGATATCTCAAAAACTAGCTTGGGGCTACCAGGGAGCCATAGTTTGGGGTGAAATCTCCTATATACCATCACCAATATAGGTATGAACTATTTGTAAAGAATGCAACTTACCCTTTGGGGATATCCTTTGTCATGCCTATCATTCTGATTATCTCAAGTCAGTTTTCTCATGGTTTTTTTTTTTTTTTTAAATTTTAACCTATAATCCTGTGACCTTTCTTCCTACCCTTGAGTAGTGCTTACTCTCTTGAGAGGGCCAGACTAGCCCCACTCCTAGCTGTTTACTAATAAGCCCCACTCCTAGCTGTTTACTACATAAGCCCCACTCCTAGCTGTTTACTATGTAAGACTCACTCCTAGCTGTTTACTACACAAGCCCCATTCCTAGCTGTTTACTGCATAAACTCCATTCCTAGCCCTTCTGCCCCAACCTCTGCCAGTAAAACCTACAGAGCCACTCCCTGCTGCCTTCCCCCACCCCTCACCTGTACCAATCCAAATCCTCCTTTACTAATGAAATCACCAACCACCAATCAAAAGTGTACTCGTATCTGACCCTACCCCTCTTGCTTTCTGTACCCCATAAAAAC
>CAUYTI010114584.1:0-17002 GCA_963575145.1 Galago senegalensis | reverse complement strand
GGGGTTTTGTGATATGGGCTAATCTTACTGGAGTTAGATGATATCTCAAAGTAGTTTTGATTTGCATTTCTCTGATGATTAAGGATGGTGAGCATTTTTTTCATGTTTGTAGGCCATGTACCTGTCTTCTTCAGAGAAGTTTCTCTGAAAGTCCCTTGCCCACCCTGTAAGGGGATCACTTGTTCTCTTCTTGCTAATACGTTTGAGTTCTCATCAAAAATACACTACTGGGACCTCATCAAATTAAAAAACTTCTGCATAGCCAAAAGCACAGTAAGTATAGTAAGTAGACAGTCCTCAGAAGGGGAGAAGATATTTGCTGGTTATGTCTCCAACAAAGGTTTAATAACCAGAATCCACTCTGCAGGTTCTGATTTAATTGGTCTGGGCTGCCAGGGACCCTAAAAGTCAAGTGTGAGAATGAGGAGGCTAGAAGCAGGAAGTATGATCACTTAGCAGGAACCTTCATGTCCACTGCCTTGATCTGGGCATCCCCAGCTGGTTTGGTTCGCTGACACCACAGCCCGTCCTGCTCTGCCCATGGATTGCAGATGCCGTAAGGGATAACCCCATCGACCTTGTTCCTCAGGGTTTAAGCTGAGCACTGAGCACTTTGCTTCTGTTCTCTGATTTGGTCTTCACAGTCTTATCTCCATTTCACAGTCAAGGAAGCAGCGTCTCTGAGAGCTATAATGTCTTGCTCCCCGTCACGTAGGTAATCTAAGTGGACCTGGGATTTGAACTCAGATCTGCTGGACTCCAAAGTCCTCATGCTCTATCACCAAGATATACAGCCAGTCACATTATAAAGCCAATGAGGCTCTTTAACATGCCTCTCTCACAGGGTATTGAGATGGGTTCAGCAGTGTATCCAGAGAAGAGACTGGGAGAGGCTCAGGCCAAGTTTAATGAAAGGGGACAGAGACCCGCCTGGGCAAAGATGGTGGCTGCCATGAGGATGGTTGGGGGCTTGTTTTTATGCTGGGTGTAGGGGGAGGAAAATTCCATAGCTTGCTGGATGTTTTTGGCGGACTATGGTCATTGCAGGGGAGGGGAGCAAACTCTTGGGGCAGGGCCAGGTAGGCCTTTTGTTTTAAAGGAGGAGGAGAGAGAAGGGTTTAGGTCCATAACAGGTATATGTCAGACAAAAGATAGGGCCAGATTTTTGAATGCCATGTATGTCTAAGGTGGAGCCTCGGTGCTCAGTAAGAAGCTCTTAGTCTTTGCTGGAGAAAGAAATGATGGATGTTTGCTGATAGACTTCTCCCTTCCCTAAGAGCTATCTGCTGGTCTGGAGCCATAAAAAGCTAACAAAGAATTAACATGTATTAAGGAGGCCAAGGTATTATTGCAAAGGACCCTAAATTCTTATGTATATCATCAAACCTTGCCCATAAGCCAGAACTTCTCAAAGCATATTCCACAGTTAAATGGTGTTACTTAGGAAAAAAATGAAAGGTTTCTATGGTCAAAGAGGTATGGAAATTGCTGGACTCTTCAAATCTTTTATTGTGCTACTATGGAGCTCTAAGAGGGGTAAGAGGATGTAATTTCCTAACCTTATTCAACCCCCAAATGCTTCTTCTCTTTTTTTTTTGAGGCAGAGTCTCAAGCTGTCATCCTGGGTAGAGTGCTGTGGTGTCACAGCTCACAGCAACGTCAAACTCTTGAGCTTAAGCGATTCTCTTGCCTCAGCCTCCCAAGTATCTCTGACTACAGACAGCCACCACAACACCTGACTATTTTTTTGTTGCAGTAGTCACTGTTGTTTTAGCTGGTCCTGGCCAGGTTCGAACCTGCCAGCCTTGGTGTGTGTAGCTGGCGCCCTACTCACTGAGCTATGGAGGCTGCCTTCCTCTCTATTTTCACTTAAACAGAGCATCTAGCTTAACATTTCTCAAACTGTGGGTCTCCAAACTACCTGAGGGGTTTCTTAGAAATACAGACTCTTGGGCCCCACCCTGACTCTCAGGCCCTGCATGAGAAGTTCACAGGGCCGAAGGATCTGTGGTGGATCAAGCATGTCTGATGATGCTCATGCCTGCTAAGCTTTTAGAACATCTCTCCTAGAAGCGCTCATATTTTCAGAAACACACTTTGGGAAATGCTGCTGTGGGCTGAATAAATTTATTTTTAATTTCCACGAATTGCTATTTTAAAATGGATATAGACATTGTAATAAACAAAATACAAATTTACTTGAACTATTGCCAAAGCCTGGGTAGTTTTTGTTGAGCGTTAATGTTTTTGATCAAAGGTGGGACTCAAAGTACAATTCCCCTCCTGTGTTGGGGAAGTAGGGACATTTTAAAATTAATAAGAGGTCCTTGGGTCCCAAAATGTCAGCCCAGAGCACATAGAAACCACGCAGCATAGAGGCTCCTCCCTGAGCTCTGTGCCCCTCGGGGATTCTAAGGCCACCTCAGGCACAGGAGAAGTCGAGGAGAAGGGATTTCTGACCATTTTGTGCAATCACAGCACAGTTTTATTGTGCTTAAATTTTGCTTGAAATCAGGGTCCTGCTGCTTTGCAAGGGAAATAAAAGTTTGCTGACCCCTGTTGTATTTCCCTCATTTGTCAGAGGAGGGATCCTTAATCCAGAGAGGGAAAGAGACTTCTCTGCAGTTACCCAGAGGGTCAGTGGCAGAGCCTGAACAAGACTCCTTGGCCAGCAGTTGGCCCCAAATTGCTGTGCAGAGTGTCAGGGCTGTTAGAATGCAGCCCACGGTCAGCTCTTGGCCAAAGTCAGCTGTAAGTCAGAGTGGGGAAGCAGAACCACATCTTCCTCCTTGGGGCTGACCTGCTTCCCGGGCCTCACTGTTTCTCTCCTCTGCTGCCTTTTCTGAGCACCTAAGCATATGTATGAAGCGGAAATCAAACGCCTGCCTCGGACTTGACAGAACTGCTGAACTAAGAGCCATATAATGTCCTCTGCTGAAGGACATCACCTTGTCAAGATAAAGCTTGGTGAGCGCTCCGCAGGAAGCCGGGCTTCCAGGGTGGATCATGTATATTCATGGAGCTCAGGCCAGCCCACCACACCTCCCCCAGGCTCCTGCCAGCCAGCTGACCTGCCTGCGGAGCCCTGGGCTGAGCTTGGCCGAGAGAGGGTTTGGGTTCTCCTGCCACTGCCAGCTCCTTGCTGGGAATAGTCTGGTGGGGGCTTATGTCTTGCCTTCATTGATTTTGAGACCCCCCTTTGCCTTCACTGCCCTCTGTTTGGCTTTACTCTGCCTGCCCCGATTTGGGGACTCAGCAGGCACATCCAGCAGACTCCTGAGTGTGGCGTTCAAGGCCCTCTGTGAGGCAGCCCTTACCTCTGGCTGACAGCATCTCCTTGGACTCTGCCCATGAACTCCCCGTGCTTTTTGTTTGCTTTGCCCTCAACTCCAGACTCTTTCATGCTCCTGTGGCTCCACTTGGTCACCTGTTCGGGGCCTTCTTTCCCTCTTCCCCATTGGTGAAACTTCCTTGTCCTTTTAATGTCCAGCTTGCACATCACCCCTCCCTAATGAATTCACTAGCCCCTTCCTCCCGTTCACAGCCAGATCACATCCTCATGCACTTTAATTAGTCATTTACGTGTCTCTTTCCCCCTCTCCACTGAGAGCTCCTTGAGATTAGGGCAACAATGTCCCCCATGTCCAGTCTAGAGTGCAGACCAGCAAGTTTGAACTGACATCCCGCATGTACATTTCTTTGGGCTGCTGGAGCAAAAAGTACCACATCCAGGGTGGCTTAAACAACAACTATGTATTTTCCCACAGTTCTGGAGGCTGGAAGTCCAAGGTCAAGGCTTCAGCAGGGTTGGTTTCCTCTGGGGCTTCTCTCATTGGCTTGCAGATGGCTGTCTTCTCCCTGTGTCCTCATGTGGTCTGTGTCCAAATTTCCTTTTTTTGTAAGGACACTAGTCAGATTAGGGCCCACCCATATGGTTTCATTAATAACCTTTTTAAACACCTGTCTTTAAACACAGTCATGTTCTGAGGTACTGGGGGGTTAGGACTTCAACATACACATATACGTTTTGGCAGAGACACAACTTATTGTTATACAGAACACTGTGTGACAAAGTTTCCTCCAAATCTGGCAGCTTATATAGGCAGGAAGTCTTATTATTCACATAGCATCTGTGGGTTGGGACTCTGGGGGCGGGACACTGCTGGGAGATCTTGTCTCTGCTCCACAAAGTCTAGGGCCTCATCTAGGAATATTCAAAGGCTGGGGTTGAAGTCCTCACTGGCTCACAGGTCTAGCAAGCAGGCTGGGATGACACAAAGACTGCTGGAGCAGTCTCAATTAAAATGCCTTTCCCTGCAGTTGAGCTTCCTTGCAGCATGGTGGTCCCAGCGTAGTTGGGCGCCTTACCTGTGGTTCAAGGCTCTTAAGAGCAAACAGTCCAACAAACAAAGCGGAACTGCCTCACCTCCCTTATCCTCTGTTGAGTGAAGTAGTCACAAGCTGTCTTGGTCTGTCTATGCCGTAATAACAAAATGCCACAAACTAGATAGATAGAACAAAATTTATTTCTTATGGTTCTGGGGGCTGAGAAGTCCAAAATTATCTTGTAAGGATTTGGACTCTGTTTCTGAGATGGTGCATTCTCTGGAGAGGAGGAATACTGTGTCCTCGTGAAGTAGAAGGCAGAAGGGCAAAAGGGATGAACTGCCTCCCTCAAGGACTTTAATAAAGGACCTAATCCCACTTACGGGGAGGAGCCCTCAGGGTCTAATCACCTCTTGAAGGCCCTAACTCTTAATATTATCGCTGTGGCTACACCTGCATTTTGGAGGGAGCATATTCAAACCATGTCATAAGTCTTTCTAGATTAAAAGAGAGGGGAATTAGGCGCCATCCACATTTTGATGAAGGAATGACAAAGTCACATTGAGGAAGAGCGTGTGGGAGGTGAGACATTGTTGTGTCCGTCCTTTTTGGAAAATGCAATCTGCCATGACTAAGTTAAACAGAAGTCACAGGACACCTTGCAAGCATCATTATCCAACATGCTGGAGTTGGTTGCAGTTGGGGGAAACAGTTTTGGTTCTCTTGTTTTTCTTGGAAGATTACTTTGCATACCTGCATGTTTTAGGAGTCAGTGTTTTGGGACTTCATGTTTACCATTATAAGGACCGCAGCTCTCTCCTGGTAGCTATGCAGTCTTGAAGGTCAATCCTTTATTTTTCCCAGAGCACTCAACAGAGGGCCTGAAGCATGATAAATATCCCTAGTTTTTGAGTTCCCTGTGTATTAAGAACTTAGAATCATCTGTTTGTTTAATCAGCATACATTTCTTCAGTGCCTTCAGGAGACCAAATGCTATGTTTAGGAACTTATCCATCACTTGCACAGAAAACAGATCTGTGGATTTTGTCATTCAACAAACACCGTCATTCAGTCATTCAACAAACGTTGTTCTGGCATCCACCCTGGAGAAAAAAGGGGCTCTTGGCAGAGGGGGCCGCTCTCCAGCTAATACTGTGCTCAAGATGCACTGGGCAGAATTCTAATAGCGTGGAGTGTTTCATTTCGCCCATTACGACACCATTATATTTTAAAGCCTGTCTTTCTAACTCTCCTATTTTTCTTCTAGACTGCACTCCTGCTATATGGCTCCAGTTTCTCTAACCATTAGGAAGGTATTATAGTTACTGGAGATTCATCTATCATTTTATGAGCCTCTTTCAAGAGAGAAAATAACAGGTTGTTTCAAGTGCTAAGCAATGGCTTACACAGCCCCACGGAGCAGGCCTCCTGCTCCCAGGGGATCTGCCAAGTAGTGTTTGTCTTTGACACAATAAGCAAAAGATCAGAAGTGATTACAACAAATGGCAGAGTAAATGATCCATCTGCAGCAAAGGGCACCTGCCCCCGTGCCGGAAACTGGATCTAGACACAGTGGCCAATGCCAGGCTGTGGCCCTGATGGTTCTATCATCTCACTTCTGAGGGTTGTGGGGACTTTAAGGGTGGATAGAGAGCAGGGCTAAGCCATCCTTCCCATCCCTGATCTAAACGCCTTGGCGTCCTGATGCCTGATCAGAGCACCCTTCTGGGATCTCCTTACTCTGGCTCTAAGTCTTTCATGGTCCTTCGGGCTTTGCCTATTGTGTTCACTGCTTTGTCCCTATTGCCCAAAACAGTGTCTGGCGCACACCAGACCTTCAGTAAGTATTTCCCAGGAGAGGGAAAGAAGGCATGAGTGAATGGCTGGCCCTGGCCCACCTCTCCAGCTCCATCTCTTGCTTTGCTCTCGTCATAGTTTTCACTGAATTTCTTTTCATTCTACAATACAGCACCTTTGTCTCTTCCAGGTCTCCTTTGCCCACTCTGCCTCCTCTGCTTAGAATACTCTCTTTCTGATTTACTCCACACACCCTTTAAGTCTCAGCTCAAACGCCCCTTCTCCCAAGAAGCCTTCCCTGACCAGGACCCCGCAGACCGCTTCCCTCCACTCTACTGGCACTTTCTCTGGCACATCCCTCTCCGTGGCCTCTTGTCCGTGCTCCTCCCTAGGACATGAGCTCTTCTTCACCATTCCCTTCATGGCAGAGACAGACAACCAAAGACTTGCACTCCCCTTCCACAGTGTGGAGCTGCTTTGAGGATGCCATGCCTGGCCAGGGGACACTTCTCAATCTGGCTTGCATGCTTGTGACTGCCTTTTGCAGTGATGTGTCAATGGACGTTTATGTGTCCCCCCCCTCCTTTTTTTTGGAGACAGAGTCTCACGTTGCCTCCCTTGGTAGAGTGCCTGGCATCATAGCTCACAGCAACCTTAAACTCTTGGGCTCAAGTGACCTTCTTGCCTGAGCCTCTCAGTAGCTGGAATTACAAATGCCCACCACAACCCCCCAATATTTTTTTAGAGATGGGGTCTTGTTCTTGCTTAGACTTGTCTCAAACTCCTGAGTTTAGTCAACTCACCTATTATGGCCTCCCAGAGTGCTAGGATTTCAGGTGTGAGCCACCACATCTGGCTATGTGTCCCTTCTAAACCAAAGTGATTAAGTAGGGGCACCCAATCCATTGCACCCTCTTTCTCTTGTTCTTCAATTTGATACAAAGGATCCAGTGAAGGACTCTGAGACACTCCTGGAAGCACCTTAAATACTCTAGTCATTGCCTGGAACTCAGCTCCCCAGGAGAGATGATCAAATGTTAGCTTCGGATTTTGCATGGGTGTGAAGTGAATTCTTACTGTGTTAAGCTACTGATACTTTGGGGATGCTTGTTACAGCAACTAGCATTAATTGACAAATCTGCTGTATCTTGGCAAATATTTGTGGACAGGAGAGTTTCCTGGCCACACAAGCCTCCTGCTATGTCTGCACAGCCACCCAGGCCCAGCACTTCACAGGAGCCTGAGGTCTGGCTACAGAGTAATTTGCGAATCAGTTCACATCATCGTTAAAAGCATCAATTTGTAGATTAGATGGACTGAGCCTTGTACCATTGGGAAACATAAAGATTCTTTGCTCATGGATAGAAATGGCATCATTCAATACAGAGCATCTTAATTAAAATAGGCAAATAATGACCTTTGACAAAGCACATTAAATAGAGTATGTGTTACTCTCTCCTTCAACCCCAGTCCCATTAGGTCCTGTAGATACCACCCCTAGCTTTCCCACTTGTCCCTGCAAAATAGTTCTCTGGGTAGCCTTGAACCAACCCAGGTTTGCTCCCTTTCCCACTTGTGGTTCTCAGGAATAACTGTAGAATGTGCTGAGAATGTAACACCCTGATTGCCCGGAAGAGTCTGGGCTAGTTTCAGATCTTCCTTTAGAAACAGGAAGATCTTCAATGCTTTTGCCCACTGGGTCCACTTTGGGGTCCCTGCGCTGTGGAGTGGGGGTGGGGGTCATCAGCGATCATGACTCCATCTGCCCTGGGCAGCTTTCCTGAGGCTTGGGGGCCAGCTCACCATGAATCCTAGGTGTCTGCTGTCCCTTGCTGGCCATCTATAAGTAATAACCCTGCTTCATGTCCCAGTAACTGATGTGTGTGGGTGCTGAGTGTGACTGGACTCAGGCAAGCTGGTAGCCCGTGCACAGTGGTCCTGCTTCACAGTCCCTATTTCCATCTCCCCTGCCCAGCCATGGTTCAGTCACCTCTCAGCAGAAACACCCACTCATGGACCTCTGGACCAGTCTGCTCCCCTCCATGTTCAGGTCTGGCCAGTGAGCACTTTACCTGTGTTCACTATCTCTCAAATGAGAGATACTCTATAGGGCTGTTCTAAAACCCAGAACTGACCTCACTGCCCCCTGTTGCCTTCAGGGAAGTCCATGCTCCTTGTCTAACATCCAAGGCCTTTCAAGGTACGGCTCCTCCTTCTCTCTCTCTCTCTCTTACCCTGTCTCCTGAGTCTCCTTAGTTCATACTGCACTTCAGAGACTCTAAACCCCACTCGTCCCATTTATACCTGGAGAATTTCTGCATCACGACTTTGCTCATGTTTTTCCTCTTATCAATGCACGGCCAGGTTTTGAGGCTCAGACCCAAAAGCCACCTTTTCCAGGGAGCCTGCCCAGATTGTCCTCTGAAGTCCTCCTTAGCCTGGGTGACCCTGAAAGCAGAGCCTGAAAGACAGGCTTGGGTATGTTTATTTGGAAAGCTGTGCTAAGACGCACAGGTGAGGACCTGAGGGGATGAGGTGGGGCAGGAGGGGGAGCCAAGACAAGGACAGGTCACCCAGTGGGGCTCCACTCAGGACCTTGAGAAATGAGTCTAAGGATTGTTTGCTGGGGGAATGAAAGTTGGTGGCCCCACAAGTGTCACCTACTTCCCCTTCTAGGTTTCACCTGTGCGTGGCAGCAGTTGCTGATATCAACCTCTCCCTGGGACTTCAGAGAAGCCACAGCAGAAAGGGAGAGGTATGTGCCGGGGCCTCACCTGTGGCTCTGTCAGGTTGCACCTGCAAGAAGCCAGCCAGTGTCTGTGCAGAGCTGGTCCCTCGGTGGTTGGAGCGACAAGGATGCTGAGATGTTTTATGGTGCAGGTGAGAGGTGCCCAACTTCTGGCCCTGCTCCTGGTCCACCTGCCATCACAGTTCTCATGTACACAGTGTTTCCTTTGTCTCTTCTGGAGATTCTTGGAGGGAATCTTATTTTTTCCCCGGTATCCCCCATGAGTCCTATTCCACAGTAGGGCTCAAATGAATGAATCAATGCATGAAAACATTCAAAGAGATTTTTCCTTTACAGAGAAAAAAATATATAACATACCCCAAAAGAAATCCTTCTTCAATGTGAGTTACAAAGGAATGGGGGCAGGGTGGCTATATCCAGAGAAAACTCTGAACAAAACAAAGATAATAAGAAGAAGAACTCATAGTTACCTGATGCCTTGCATGTGCCATGTGGTCTAAATGCTCTATGAGCCTATTTGGCCCTCACAGCAGCAGGGAAAGTGTGAGTCAGTAAAACTCCCATGGTTGTGAGTAGTAGAGTGGGATTTGGTCTGGGTGACGGTCTGACTCCTACATCTGGACACCTGAGCACATACCCATTACATCGCCTGGCAGGGAATCACTGCCTGGGGCACCCTAACCACTCAGATCCTGGAAGCTGGTAAGGGCAAGGAGTTCGCTGAAGTTTATTTTTGCTAAAGCTTCTGCTAACAGTCTGCAAATGCATGTTACATTCTCATTAGCTCCTGTCTCTGTCTATAGAGAAGGAACAAAATATGGAGTTTCTATCTTCGAAATGTTTCTCTTTTTGCAAACCAAAAAGGAAAAGTGTCCACCGATTTGAACAATCGATAGTCACGACAGTAGAAATATAAATAATCAATGAGGAAATTAAAAAGTTTACTTCTCTTATAAACAAAGAAAAAAATTAAAGCAATACCCTTCCTCTCCCCTTTTATGTCCTTATTGTGTGGTTTTTGGCCGGGGTTGTTCAGGACCCCTGGGAGCAGGGAGTCCTTCCAGGGGTAATTTGGCAATACAGTATCAGAAGGCTTAAAAGTTTGCATACGCTTTGATCTAGCTGTTCCTTCTGGAACAGCTCCTAAAGAAATAGTCAAGGATGTGTGCAGAGATTTAATTGTAAGTGTATTTACCAAAACATTGTTGATGATAGCAAAAAAAGCAAAAGCAAAAACTGAAATGTCTGACAATCAGGTTGGTTATATATCACAGCGGATTCCTAGGCAGCCATTAAAAAATGATGTTGTGGAATAATATTTAATGGCTTGGAAAGATGTACCTGATAAAACGTTAAGTGAGAAAAGCAGGTTACAAAACAGATGAATTAGTGGGGTGATAAGATACACGCATACACACCTCAAACAGGAATTGGAGCCTAGCACGGCAGGCAAAAGAAAGTTCACACTCTGGAACTAGATGACCTGATCCACACCCCGGCTCTGCTGTGCTTCACACTAGCTGTGTGAGCTCCGAAAAGTGACTCGACTTCTCTGTGCCTTAGCTTCTTCATCTGTAAAATGCGGAATCATAGTAGCATTTGTCTAAATAAGTCCACATATGTAAAGTGCTTAGAAGCATGCTTAAAATAAGCAGCAAGCAAGATGTGAGAGAGTTTGTTATGTAAAAAATTTTTTGTGCCTGCTGGTGGGATTGCAAACTAATACAACCTCTATGGAAAAAAGTATGGAGAATTCTCAACGAACCTTCCATTTGATCCTGTAATCCCATGGCTAGGTATCTACCCAGAAGAACAAAAATCATTTTACCACAAGGACATTTGCACTAGAATTTTTTTTTCTTCAGTTTTGGCCGGGGTCAGGCTTGAACCCACCACCCCTGGTATATGGGGCTGGTGCCCTACTCTTTGAGCCACAGGCGCTGCCCTGCCCTGGAATGTTTATTGCACCTCAATTCACAATTGCCAAGACATGGAAATAACCCAAGTGCCCATCAACCCATGAATGGATTAACAAACTGTGGCATATGTATACCATGGAGTACGATTCAGCCATAAGTAAAGATGGAAACTTTATATCTTTTGTATTAACCTGGATGGACTTGAAACATATTCTTCTTAGTAAAGTATCTCAAGAATGGGAAAAAAGTATCTAATGTGCTCAGTACAAATATGAAACCAGTATATAAACAACTATATGACCACAGGAAAGAAAAACACAGGTATAGTTTAGCAAGGGGATAGAGAGAGGAGAGAGGGTGGAGAGTGACTGGGGGAGGGTAACTGGGGGGATCTCACCTAATGTGCACGATGTGGGGTGTTCAGCACACCCCTTGGGTGAAGGGCTCAACTACAACTTGAACTTCACCTCAGAAATGAAAAGTAACCTAAACATTTGTACGTGCATATTAATCTGAAAAAATAAATTTTAGTGCCACCAGAAACAGAAAGAAAGGCCTGTGGAAAGAAGGGTTCCTTTTGTTGCAGGAGACATGGGCCACCCTCAGAGAGGCAGCAGCTCCCTGTCTGGGTCTTGAATGATGTGAAGGGCTTCCATGGGTAGAGGAGGAGCTGTTTCTTCCCCAGGGTCCCTGGGAGGCCAGCGGCAAGGCTTCCCCTAAGGGGTGCTGAGTGCAAGGGGCCTAGATATGCATCTGGCTGCTGGAAACCGGGAGCCTTCCCACGGGGAGGTGGGTGCTTGGTCTCCTGAGCAGCTTCCCTGTACAGCCCTGGCCAGGCCTTCTCTTTGTGCTCTGCGTTTCCAGTTTTGCTGAATGGAGCAGTCATGCCAGGCAAATTTCAAGACAGCAGGTTAAGCTTCTTTTAAGAAGTACTCATGCTTTTACAGAAGTGGGTTTTATTAAATAAAATGGTTGTTCTTTTCCAAAAGGTTCTGCTGAGCCAAAGTTTTGGGGAAAACATTAATCTTAGATTTTAGAGCCCCAAGAGACCATTCGAATCATGTAATTGACAGATGGAGAAATGGTAGCGAGAGACTGGAAAGTGGCACCTGTGGGGTCATGACGGGGCCAGGGCTGGGGTCCGACGTTCCAGACTTCCAGTGAGGCAAGGCTCAGGCCCGGGGGCTGGGTCAGGGGAAGTAAGGAGGCAGATTCAGCTCAGCATCAGGGGATGAGGGTTTTAACAGACAAAGCTGGCCAGATCTGAAGCCATGTAGTAGGTGACAGGCTCCCCATCACCAGCGACATGAAAGCCAGGGCTGGCTGACTCTTGGAAAACACTGCAGCTGGATCAGTTGACTTCCGAGTTTACTTCCGATTCTGAGACTCCACTGTGCCATGAACCTTCATCTTCCTTCAAAAACAAAAACCACTTCAACACTAAGTATGGTACTCCCCCCTGCACTGGAATGTTTGTGTGGTTTCAGTTACTTAGGTCAACTATAGTCCAAAAAATTCAAAACTAAATACCTCTTACGTTTTAAATTGCATGTCAACTGGAGTAGCTATCCTGCTTCCTTCCTGCCTGGGATGCGAATCTTCCCGTCGTCCAGAGTAGCCCGGGGGTATATGCCACCCACCTGTTAGTTACTTAGCAGCTGTCTTAGGTATCAGATTGATTGTGGCGGTATTAGACTGTCTTAGGTTTCAGATCGACTGTGCGAGCGTTTAAGCAACACTTATTTCACTTAATAATGGCCCCAAAGTGCAAGAGGAGGGATGCTGGCAACTTGGATATGCCAAGGAGAAGCCGTAAAGTGCTTCCTGTAAGTGAAAAGGTGAAAGTTCTTGACTTAATAAGAATAAAAAATTGTATGCCGAGGTTGCCAAGATCCACTGTAAGAAGAAATCTTCTATTCATGAACGTGTAAAGAGGGAAAAATGAATTCATGCATAGCACATAAAGGGTTTGGTACTATGTGCAGCATCAGGCTTCCACTGCGGGCCTTGGAACGCATCCCCAGCAGATATGGCAGGGGAGAGGGGAGCTCTTGTATGTCAAGCATGCAAAAATTAAAGTAACAATAATGTGATCGAAGCTCATTCCGCACCACCCAGATTTAGGAAGTTAATATCTTGCTGCATTTGCTGCAGCCGTCTCTTCTTTTTCTAAGGAAAAGAATAATAATAAAAAAAACTCCTTACAGATACAGCTAAAGCCCCCATGTTTTCTTTCCTGTTCAAAGGGAACCATTAGCTTAAAATTTTTGAAATCACTCCATGCCAGTTTTTATCCATTGAATACATTATGTATAAGCACAACAATATGTAGCGTTGCTTTTTGTGTTCTTAGCCTGACATCAGTTCTGTTGTCCTGACTGTGCCCTTCTGAAGCTGGTAGCTCTCATTTAATGGTATGTTTTGAGTTTTACCCATGTTGATGCCATGGACGTTGGCTCATTTAGTTCAAGAGCTACAAAGCGGCTCATTGTATGAATGAATTGCACTTGATTCCTTATTCTCTATTCATGGACATGTAGGTTGCTTCCTAATTTTTCTCTTTTATAATATCTAAAAGGGGAATTTCTGGATTGTATTACGTGCACATCTTCAGCTTTATCAGATATTAACAATTTCCTCTTCAATGGTGAGGTTCATTCTCTTGCAGCAGGTGTGAGCCAGCCTCCCCAACAGTGAAAGATTTTCTGATTCTTCCCCTCCTCCAAAATCTGGGAGAACTTTTGTCTGTAGATAGAAAGCCTCAGTTAGAAGGAATGTGTTCTGATGTTCTAGTGCACAGCAAGGTGACCACAGCATAGAATGATCTTGTATATTTCAAAATAGCGGGAGGGGATTTTAAATATTCTCCCCACAAAGATGATAAATACTCGTGGTGATGGATATGCTAAAATACATATATTATGAATACTAATTACTTGGCGGTCATATCCATTACAACGATATTCTCCTCGTCTGTGACTTGTCTTTTTCTTTTAACCCTTTAAACTTGTGACATGAAACATACGTTTAGAAAAGTGCTTGAGACATAAGTATTCAGTATAATTGTGAAGCGACACTCATGAAAGGGACCCCTCAACTTAAGATGTAGAAAGTTTCTAGATGTTCTAGAAATGTCTCACGTGTCTCCTCTTAATCAATCACATGTACTTCCTCTCCTGGATGTAACATCACTACCCCCCTTTTTTAATTGTTGTTTGGGATTCCTCGAAGGTACAAAGATTACTGATGACTTTTTGCTTTTCGGTATGTAATAGTTTGACTGCCTATGTAGACATCCTCAAACACGATAGGTTAGTGTTGCCTCTCTTTGAACTTTTTTTTTGAGAGAGGGTCTCACTCTGTTGCCCCTGTTTAGAGTGCTGTGGCCTCGCTCACAGCAACCTCAAAGCATCCTACTGCCTGAGACTCCCGAGGAGCTACGACTACAGGCATGGGGCACAACCCTTGCTAATTTTTCTATTTTTAGTCGAGATGGGGACTCGCTCTTGCTCAGGTTGGTCTTGAACTTCTGAGCTCAAGGAATCTTTCTGCCTCGGCCTCCCAGGATGCTAGGATTACAGGTGTGAGCCGCTGTGCCCGGCCCCTGCCTTTGAGCTTTGTCATTTTACACTTTTTCTTGTCTTGCTTCTTTGACTCAACACATGCGTGTGAGATTAACCCTTGTGATATGTGGCTATCGTTCCTCATTTTCACCGCTGATGACATTTTATCAAATCCACATTCCACAATTTGTTTATCCAGCCTACTGCTGTTTTTTTTCCCCCTCTGTTTTTTGAATATGTCAGACAATATCACTATGAACGTTCTTGTACATGTCTTCAGGCACACACGTGTGTGAGCGTCTCTGGGGACTGGACCCAGGAGTAGGGTTTCTCAATCAGCAGGTATGCATATCTTTAGCTTTGTTAGAGAATGCCAGATCATCTTCCAAAGTGACTGTCGTGGCTTGTCTTTGGCTTTGTTTATGGAAGCTACTGTTGAACAATGTTTTAAATTAAAACTCAAATTCATCAGTATTTTTCTTTTCTTATAGTGTTTTGTGTAAGAAGTTCTTTACTACCTTGTTCTATTTTTCTAAGTGCTTCGAAGTTTTGCTTTTTCAATTTAGATTTTTTTTTTTGCCTGCCTCCCCACCCTCAATTTAGATTTTTAATCCACCTGGAATATATTTTTATATCTGATGAAAAACATAAACTCAGTTTTATTCTTTTCAATAAGGTTAGTCAATTATCGCAGGGACATTTATTTAAAAAGTCATTCTTTATTGATTTGTAACATAAACTCTATCACATATGAAATTTTCACTTAAGGATGGATATTTTTGTTGGGGGGAGTTCCTTCCTTCTTTCCTCCCTTTCTTCCTTCCTTCCCTCCCTCCTTCTTTTCAAAGTCTCACTGTCTTGCCCTGGGTAGAGTGCTGTGGTATCATCATAGTTCACAGCAACCCCAAATTCTTGAGCTCAAGTGATCCTCTTGCCTCAGCCTGCTGTGTATCTGCGACTAGGTGCCTGCCACCATGGTGCCTGCCACCATGCCCAGCTACTTTTTCTATTTTTAGTAGAGACAGGGTCTCACTCTTGCTCAGGCTGATCTGGAACTACTGCACCATGTTGGCCTCCCAGAGTGCCAGGATTATAGGCATGAGCCACTGCGCCCACTGAAGAGGGTTTGTTTTTATTTGCCTTGTTATTTCTTTGGTGGCTTGATTTATTCAAGATTTCCATTTCTTGAGCCAATTTTGGTCATTTTTATTTTCTAGAAATATAAAATTCTTTAGGCTTTCAAATTTAAAATCATAAAACTGATTGTATTCTGTTATAATTTTTAAGGTCTCTATTTTAGATATATCTTCTTTCTTCTTCATTTTGGGTATTTATGGCTTTTTTCTGTGTTCTGCTGTTTCATCTTGTTGGAAGTATGTTCTTTGCTTTCTTTCTTTTTTTTTTTTTTAAAGAAATAGCCTTTGTCTCAGTGGAGCCTTTCTAATGTTTTCTTGTGTTTTTAATTTCAATTATTTCTACTTTTAATTTTTAATATTTCCTGTCTTCTATCTTGCTTCTGTTCTTTTTACAATCTTTTTATGGGATCGTGAATTAAATATAACATCATTTACTTTCCAACTTTTTAATTAGTGCACTTTGCAGGAATAAATTCTCTTACAAGTATTCTTCTAGCTACGTAGTTTTAATATGTAAATGTCAGTGACAGTCCATGCTAAATATTGATCATATTTGTTGTCACATCCTCTTTCACAATGAGTTATTTAGAAATTCATTTTTAAGTATCGGAAATGCTTGTATGTTTTGTTACCAATTAATTTGTGTGGTTTCTGTCTAATTTAGATTTATTAACCCAACAGAAAATGATCTCTGTGATATCGTTTTTTTGTTTTTTCAGATTTCCTCTGTTGTAGCATTTTAAAAAATAATTCATATAAACTAAAAAAGAAGGCATTTTTCCTATTTCTTGGTTGGGATGGGGTAAGTATGGAGGGAAAGAACAGATGTAGCTAATGTATATTGTATATGCATTAGAAAACATGTAGTGATTAAATTGTTCAAACCTTCCATACCATAAGAATGTTTCATCTACTTGATACGTGGTAGTTTCTTTCTTTTTTTTGATAGTTTAATTTTCTTTTTTTTTTTTTTTTGTATTGAATGGTAACTATGTACATTAATGCACTTCTGGGGCACAGTGTGGGGTTTTCACATGCAGTCTGAAATACTTCCATCAAACTGGCCAACACAGCCTTCATGTCATTTTCTCAGTTATTGCTTTAAAACGTTCACATTCTACTCTTAGAAAGATTCACCTGTACCCCTATAAGATAAACCTCAGAAGTGATCCCTCCAAACCTCCTCCCTCCTCCCTCCCCCTCCCCATATTCTTAGGCTATTTGGTTATAGCTTTCATATAAAAGGTATAAATTGGCTCGGTGCCTATAGCTCAACCGGCTAAGGCGCCAGCCACATACACCTGAGGTGGCAGGTTCAAATCCCCAGCCCCGACCCGCCAAACAACAATGACGGCTACAACCAAAAAATAGCCGGGCGTTGTGGTGGGCGCCTGTGGTCCCAGCTACTTGGGAGGCGGAGGCAAGAGACTTACTTGAGCCCAGGAGTTGGAGGTTGCTGTGAGCTGTGATGCCACGGCACTCTACCCAGGGGGACAGCTTGAGGCTCTGTCT
>CAUYTI010114581.1:0-17763 GCA_963575145.1 Galago senegalensis | reverse complement strand
TGTTTTCCAGATACACTATCATATCATCTGTGAAAAGTGAAAGTTTAATCTCTTCTGACCCTATATGGATGCCCTTGATTGCCTTTTCTTCCCTAATTGCAATGGCTAAAACTTCCATTACGATGTTAAAGAGCAACGGAGACAATGGGCACCCTTCCCTAGTTCCTGATCTGAGTGGAAATGATTTCAGTTTGACTCCATTCAATACAATGTTGGCTGTAGGTTTGCTGTAGATGGCCTCTATCAATTTGAGAAATGTCCCTTCTATACTAATTTTCTTAAGTGTTCTGATCATGAAGGGATGCTGGATATTATCAAAAGCTTTTTCTGCATCAATTAAGAGAATCATATGGTCTTTGCTTTTTAATTTATGTGATGAATTACATTTATAGATTTACATATGTTGAACCATCCTTGAGATCCTGGGATAAAGCCCACTTGGTCATGGTGTATAATTTTTTTGATGTGTTGCTGGATTCTGTTTGTTAAGATCTTGTTGAATATTTTTGCATCAATATTCATTAGTGATAGTGGTCTATAATTTTCTTTTCTTCTTGGGTCTTTTCCTGGTTTGGGTATCTAGGCACTGTTTGTATCATAGAATGTGTTGGGTAGTATTCCTTCTTTTTCTAGGAAGCTTCCCTTTTTGGATTAAATTTCTTATTCAACTAAGAGAACTCTTTCAAAGGCATTTATTTCTGATAAAACAGACGTGTATCACTGTTAATAGAATAGTGAAATAATTATAATCGAATCCATATTCCTACTAAATAGCATCTTTAAGAACTCATGTAAATTTAACATATTGTTAATGCAAATTAATTTGTTCATCATTAAAGAACCTGAAGATGGTACTCCTGCAGGTTTAATCGGATGGGTGTGCCTTTCACGGACAAAAGCACTAGCTACTAGGCATCTTCAAACTACTGCCCACAGGGCACATGCGGCCCAGCTATCTGGCCCACTGGGTGTTTTTGCTCATGCTGTCTGTCCTGCTTAGCAGCCAACTCTTCCCCAGTCCGCAGTCTGGCCCTCCAGCAGTCTGAGGGACAGTGAACTGGCCCCCTGTTTAAAAAGTTTGAGGAACCTTGAGCTAGACCTCCTGCTCTTCTTTTAAATAATTGGATTGAAAACAAGTTAAACTGTAGAAGTTTACCTAAATATAGGATCTGGCAGAAGTAACGCCCTTTTGTCCTTAAGTGTGATATTGTTATGATACATAATTACATGCTTACGATTTTGTAGTAAGATTGGTATAGATTACCAGCTCATAAAAAAGGGGGTGTTATTTGGAATTTGCATTATTTGCCCTTAGATTCTGCGTCTGGATCACTGGGCGCTTGATCTTGCTGGTGGTCCAGGCCTGGAGTGCTCGGCGGTGGCTCTGGCTTCCAGTAGGTCCCGGCGCCGCACTACCCTAGCACGTGCTGTCAGGGCTCTATTATCCCGGCCTATGGACCCGACCCCGCTGCTGCTCTCCCCTCAGCCATCCTAACCCGCAGGCACCCCCAGCATTCCCATCCACTACCTGGACATCCCTTCCCTCCCTCATCGCTCCCCAGCCATCCAATAACCCCAGGACCTGGAGTGGCTACACTGCTCCGCACAGTCTGAGGTGTCCCAGCCGGCAACCCTGACCTTCCCAGCGCACCGCTCCCAGGATCCCCTGCGTTGACCACATTCTTCACGCAGGACCCTGGCGCCTGCGCAAGAGAATTAGAGCTCCAGTGCGCACGCGACAGCCTCCTCCTCCATCCTTCTACTCCCAGATGCTGCTCTGCGACGATCAGCTGTGGATAAGGCGGGAAGCCGCTCACAGCGAGATCCTCAGGCGAGGAGGTGCCCCGCCCAAAGTCAGTGGTTGTAGGGGCAGGATCGGGAAGGGCGTGTGTCCTTGGGAGGGATGGGGGCGACTGAGATTTCACCCTTCCTGAACCCCGGCCAGGGTCCCCGCTGCAGCGCCAGGGACCAGATGGTGGTGTTGGGAGGCTTATGAGGGCCTGGCCTTCAGCACCCGGTTTGCTCATGCCAAGGGCCCTGGGGGCATCCGCCTGTTCTCACTGGGGGTGACTGTGAATCTCCTACTGGGTCTCAAGTGTGCTGAACCACCTCCTTCCTGTCGGCTGTTTTAGCCACTTTGGCCTGGGCAACAGATGCCTGGGTGACAGGCCATAGACTTCTTAAGGTGCCCTCTGTGCTCTGCTGGCTGCTGTCCGTGCTTGCCCAGACATGACAGGTGTGAGCTGGAGCCATGCCCCGCATGGCGCCTCCAAGGAGAAGACACCATGCTGCCATGCTTCCCTGGGTGTTGGGATGTGACCTTGGTTCAACCTTTGCAGGGAGAGGGTGATGGGTGCTGGAGAGCAGCACTGGGATAGCCCATCTGATGTCCCTACCCCACCCCTCAGTGTTGACAGTGGAAACTAGGAGGCCTATGAGAGCTACCACCCCTTGCACTGACCTCTAGTGCCACAGGCCTTTTGGTCATGCACCTGTTTCTGCTGGGTTGAGCATTTTTCCCTTGCTGGGATTCACCTCTCCCTCCTGCATCCTGGCAGCATCTTCGTCCTCTTTGCTCTAGGTGGCAAAACAAGGAGGCCAGGGCAGTGGTTAAGGTCTTTGGAGGCCCTGTGGATTTGTAGATTTACATATATTGACACCCTGGGATAAAATCCACTTGGTCATGATGTACAATTTATTTGATGTGTTGCTGGATTCTGTTTGTTAAGATCTTGTTGAACATTTTCACATCAATATTCATTAGTGATGTTGGTCTATAATTTTATTTTCTTGTTGGGTCTTTTCCTTGTTTGGGGATCAAGGTGATGTTTGCATCATAGAATATGGTTGGTAATATTCCTTCTTTTTCTATATTTTGGACAAAGTTGAGTAATATAGGTACTAGTTCCTCTTTAAAGGTTTGGTAGAATTCTGTTGTTATCTTCCTCTCTTTCTGTTCTCTTGAGGAAGGCTTGCAGTGCTATAAATTTCCCTCTTAGGACTGCCTTTGCTGTATCCCAGAGGTTCTGATAATTTGTGTCTTCATTATTGTTTTGTTCCAAAAATTTGATAATTTCTTTCTTAATCTTGTTTATGACCCAGCTATCATTCAGCATAAGGTTATTTAGCTTCCATGTTTTTGTACGAGTATGCAGATTCCTATTGTTACTGAGTTCAACTTTTATTCCATGATGGTCCGAGAAGATGCAAGGAATAATTTCTATTCTTTTAAAATTGCTGAGGTTAGACTTGTGACTTAAGATGTGGTCAATTTTGGAGTATGTTCCATGGGCTGATGAGAAGAATGTGTATTCAGTTTTGTTAGGATGAAATGTTCTGTAGATGTCTGTTAAATCCAAATGTTGAATGGTTAAGTTTAAATCTAAAATTTCTTTGCTTGGCTTCTTATTGAGGTTCTATTTTCAATTCTTTTGAATATATACCCAGAACTGAGATTGCAGTATCATATGGTAATTTTATTTTTAATTTTTGGGTGAATCACTATACTGTTTTCAATGGGGTTTTGGATTGCATTTCTCTAATAATTAGTAATGTTGAGCATCTTTTCATATGCTTATTGGCTGTTTGTACATATTTTTTGGAGAAATGTATTTCAATTCCTTTCTCTGTTTTTCAGTTGTTATTCTTTGGTGGTTGAGTTATAGGAGTTCCTAATATATTCTAGATGTTATTCCCTCATCAGTACATGATTTGTAAACATTTGATCTTCTCTGTAGATTGTCTTTTCAGTATGTTGATTATTTCCTTTGGTGCAGACATTTTGCTGTAGTTCTATTTGTTTATTTTTGATTTCCTGACCTGGGCTTATGCCATCATCATCACGAAATCCAGTGTTATGAAGCTTTCCTCATATGTTTTCTTCTGGGAATTTTATGAGTGTTTTTTTGTTTTCTAGTACAGTTAGTAGGATGGGGAAATAGCTAGCCACCTCCAGAATCTGATTTCCAGACCTCCTGTTCCTATCTCCAAAATTCAGAGTTCAGAAAGTTGTACCACCCCTTACGCAGTTACCCTTGACCTTTATGGAGATAGTTGCTATAGACACTAGAACATGGGTGCAGAAAAACTAACAGTGTCAGTGTCCCAGTCCCCACATTGTTCCAGGGGGAACTGTAATAAATAGGAAAGAGGAGAATGAATTTGTTAGAACTGGAATTGGAAGTGTCAGTAAAAACACTTTGAATGTTTTCCATATGTTTGGATACAGAAATGGGGACTCATGTAAGCATGTGTGTTATTTATAGACACACATGTATTCCCTGCTCCGTTCACTGAGGAGGCCCATGAGCAATGATGATCCCAGTAGCCATATGCACACTTAACACATGCAGAGATCTTGGTTTCCAAATACCATTATCCCTTAAAAGGAATCAGGGCTTCTAGAAAAATAGCTGATTCCAAGGATGGTGCAGCTTGTCTTATTGTACAAGATAAGCTTGGAATATTATGTGACACCGGAAGGTAAGGAAGTGCTCAAAGAATAATGCAGAGAAACCAAAATGATAATGGAGTCAGCTTGAAATGGCTACCACCAGCCAGACTTGGGGGCATTTGGCTACCAAAATCACTCTTCATTTTTTGGTTTTACTTGTTGATTGATGTATACAAAATGAAAGAATAAGAAAATCATCCTTTAGCAACAGTCATAATAAAAATTGATTCAAACAAGAATTAGCAAAGAATGAAATGTTAAATCTAGGAGGTGAAACTCTGAAGAGAAGCCAGATATTTACAGAGCCTCCAAGTAGCCTGGTACAGGAGATATATGAAATGCATGGGCGAAGACTAGTTTCACCATGGTCATAACGCTGGCCCATCTCTCTCTCTCACTCTCACTTTTTTTTTTTGTTTGGGGCTGGGATGGAACCCGCCACCTTAACCATATGGGCCAGCACCCTACCCGTTTGCGCCACAGGTGCCACCCGCTGGCCCATCTCTTAACCAGAGAATCAGAGTCAACCCTGAGCCAGTAATGACACCAAGTGACATTTCCTTCCAGATATGCTGCACTAAGAGGAGCTCAGCATCACTTCTGTGACATTCCTGCCTGAAAGGCATAACTTGAATTGAATCATGAAGAAATATCATAGGAACCAAAACTGAGAGAAAATCTACAGAATAACCGACCTATGTTCTTCAGAAACATAAATGTCACGAAAGCCAAAGACAGACTCAAGAACTGTCCCAGATTTGAAAAGACTAAAGAAACAGGACAGCTGGACACAGCACATCATGGACTGTGACAATTCCTAATCATGGGTTTTCTTTGGCTATAATGATATTGAGACAATTGGCAAAATTTGAACAAAGTCTTTTTAACTAAAAATATATAATGAGGTTTGTACCTTGGAAAAAGGAGAGGTTTAGGTCTTACAATGATTTGTTTGCAACCTGCAGTGGCCATTCTGATAGGGTGGGAAACATGGCTGCCAGCCATAAACCAGGAATACGTGTTTTTTTGTTTTTGTTTTGCAGTTTTTGGTTGGGGCTGGATTTGAACCCACCACCTCTGGCATATGGGGCCAGCGCCCTACTCCTTTGAGCCACAGGCGCCACCCCCAGGAATATATGTTTTGAGGGAGAGACACAGGATTTTATATTGAGCAGAATGGCTAAATTGCATATTTAACATCTCTTCTTATAAAGGATTCGTGAATATTGGTAGAAGAAACCTGTGGACATATAATTATGCTTTACACTTCCCATCCCATGATGGCTGGAAACTGTTTTAAATTTTTCTGGAGCCCCCATGGAGAGAAGAGTCTCTTAAGTTAGTTAGGGAGGTGCATAGGATGTTATTTGTATTTCACAGTCTGTAGATTTGATATTAATATTGAAACAATTTTTTTTTTTTTAAACAGAGCCTCAAGCTGTGGCCCTGGGTAGAGTGCTGTGGCATGGCATCACAGCTCATAGCAACCTCCAACTCCTGGGCTCAAGTGATTCTCCTGCCTCAGCCTCCCACGTAGCTGGGACTACAGGCGCCTGCCACAACACCTGGCTATTTTTTGGTTGCAGCTGTCATTGTTATTTGGCAGGCCGGGGCTGGATTTGAATCCGTCAGCTCAGGTGTATGTGGCTGGCGCCCTAGCTGCTTGAGCCACAGATGCTAAGCCAATATTGAAACAATTTTAATTTCCTTATTTCATTAACTTTACTAGAGTTGTGTAAGATAATTCCTCATTTTTAGGAGCTACAAGCTGAGATATTTACCAATAAAGATGTATCAGATCTGCAACTTACACAGAGTTAAGAAAAAAACCTCTCTATTACATACTTATATGTGTAGAAGAAAACAAGAAGGCACAGAAATGATAAAGCAAGTGTTAAATATTAACATTCGGGAATGGTAACCAACCAAGAATTCTTTGTACTATTCCTATAATTTTTCTCTAAGTCTGAACTTTTCAAAATAGAATGATTCTAAAAGAAAAATGAATTTTTAAATATTAAAAAATAATAAGCCATTGAATTAAGTCAACCATGAATTTATACTGATATAAGTAAATGAATAAATCAACGGTTTCACGTACTACATTGTTTCAAATTACCCAGCCTCACAAAATCTTGATTACAAGGTGAAAACATAACTTTGCAGATGAGAAACTTAGCATATACCACTGTTCCTAATCAATGCTAGCATTACTAGTAATAGGATAAATCAGATTTTAGGTCACATGACAGGATGCAATGAGAACATCACAGGGTCACTTCTGTGATACTCTTGTCCAAAATCATATGATCTAAACCTAATTGTAACAGAACCTCAGAAAACCCGATGGAGGGTCTTTCTCTATTACTGGACTTTACTCTTCAAAAGACTTAAGGTAACAAAGGTCAAGGAAAGACCAAAGAGCTGTTTCAGACTGAGAGTCTAAGAAACAGGGCATCTAAATGCAGTGCGTGTGTGCGAATGGAATTCTATTGTTATGAAGGGCATTATAGGCAATTCACAAAACTTAGGAAGACTCTGATGATTAAATTATACGTGGAGTAATGTTAATTTTTGAAATTCAAGATGGAATTGCAGTTATTTAGAACATCCTGACTTGTAGGAATACCCACTAAAGTGATCAGGTCATGGCACAATGAAACAGTTCAGAAAGAAAAAGTTCTCTGTACTAGAACTGAGAACTTTTCTACAATTTTAAGAGCATTTCTAAAAGGTAATTTAAATAAACAGATAATGTGAAAGGCCTTAGGCAAACTTTATGTTTCCAAGAGGAAAGAGGCACGTAAGTCAATGCTTAAAATTCTGTGAGTTTGATGGTGCTATGACAATCCCAATACACACAAGCATGGAGAATGACCACAACAGCAGTATGCCAACGTGATGCCTAACTCTTAAAAAGTATAAAATAGAAATCAGCAATCAATTAACTATACCCAAGTATTCTATGCTAAACAGCCAACTACTTTGTTGTTTGGTTGTTTAAACAGCAGACATTTGGGAGCCAGAGTATGTAATACTCAGTGATACTGGTTTTCATCTGTGAGGTCTGCTTCAAAGTCTTCTAGTACATTTAATGTGTCCTTAAATTAAGTACATATATTTTCTTGATGTTTTTTGAACAAGACCTTGATACAGATTTGACTCATCAGTAGATCCAGATTCCAACTTAGCAGCATCTGAAAAGAAAAAGAAAGAATTATATTCTGTCCCTCCCTAAAAGTATAAGTCATAAGTAAGTATAAGTCATTAGAAAAAGAGATGAAAACTTTATCAGTGCTAGGAAGAATGAAGAACAGGCATGTATGACCATGACATGAAATGACTCTGAAATATTATTTATTTGCCTGTAGTTGCACACTGAATTAATTATGATTGTGGTTAAGTGTCAGAACTTCTGGCTTTCTCATTCTTCATTCATTTATTCCATAATAAATGGGTAGTTTCCATGCAGAGCCACAGATCCCATGACAGGTATAAAACAGGGTGCTGCAGGAACTCACACACGGGCCATCTGTTGAAGTTTTATGTCAATACTGCAGAGTTTTTGTGGACATGACATGTGGGTTGATACCTGGAGGACAGGGACAAAGTGTGCCAGACAAAGGGAAGAAGCAAATGCAGAGAGCTGGAGGTGAGGAAGGACACTGTGGACTTCTAAGTGGTGTAACTTGGCCACATGCTAAAGCAAAGGGGCCCAGGAGAGTAAGTGACAAGAGATAAGGGTGAATAATTTGTTAAGAACCCAACAGATTTGGGAGTTTTTATTCCATGCCAATGAATATAGAAGTTTTCCTGAGGGCCAGAGTAAAACAATGACAATGTAAATGACTGATTTAAAAGGTCACCTGTCAAGTGACTACTTAATGAGCTGAAACTGCTTGGCTAAGTGTTACTAGATAACACTTTGGCCTTAAATCCCTCCCAAAAGCCTGAGAAGTTGATGAAGCCTGAGTTTTCTGACATTAGTTTCAGTGTGCTGGCGGACACTTCCATAGGCATGCCAGAATGAGGACACTGTACAGCCTGAAAGAGAGACACAGAGACTTTATGAGGTGTTTTTAAGGCTGTGGAACACCGTGAATTCATGAGGCGTAAGTATACTCTTCAGTATGAATGTTTTTATTTTCCCATCTTTCATTAGCTGTGTTTAAGAGAAAAATACTAACGTAGTATTATTAACTATTAACCAAATACTGGAAAGGGATGCCACTTTCTACTTACTGCTTATTTCAGAAGTCAATTCACTAATCTCAGTTTAATTCTCCTTGTTCTCTAGTTATATTTTCTTCTAACTCCCATTGCATCTGAAATAAGTCAAACATTATTTACAATGTTCAAGCAAACCAGAGACATTTTCATGGGAGACCTATCTCACATACAAAATATGTGCTTTTAATACTTTACAGGTTAGACTTAACTTGATGATTGCTTAAACAGAAAAATTATCACTTAAAAATACAATTTCTGGCTTGGTGCCCATAGCTTAGTGGTTAGGGCACCGGCCACATACATTGGGGCTGGCGGGTTCGAATCCGGCTCAGGCCTGCTAAATAACAATGACAATTGCAAAAGAAAAATAGCTGGGCATTGGCAGGCACCTGTAGTCTCAGCTACTTGGGAGGCTGAGGCAAGACAATCGCTTGAGCCCAAGATTTTGAGGTTGCTGTGATGAGCTGTGATGCTACAGTACTCTACCCAGGGTGACATAGGGAGACTCTGTCTCAAAAAAAAAAAAAAATACAATTCCTGCTTATTTTATGTTTACAAAATACAGAATATATATGTGTAATGCTGTTTAGATTAATCTCATAAAAATACACTTGCTATTGCTCTGTTTTTGGATATGTATCCTTTCAGAAGGGTGATATTTTCTCTTATTCTAATGTATTGGATAATTCAAGTAATATTTTGAATATCTAATTCTTAACAAAACTCTGCCCTTTATGAAAGTTTAAAACACTTTTTCAACTTAATGGATTTTGTCTTAAAATGAACTTTCCACTTTCCTCATTTAGAAAATTAAAAATTTAAAGAATATTCTACACTATTAACTTTTCAGCACAGAATCTTAAATCCATCCAGAAAATAGTACTGTCATACATGTAATATCATATGAAAATTCCACTGGCCAAGGGGAAGTACAAATATTAAGTATCTGTATTAGGACTAATACTTCTTTATTCATATGGACACAAAGCCTTCAGAAAAATTCGCTTGAAAATTGGATAAATAGAAGTTAGAGCCAGTTGTCAATCTTAGTGTCTTTGAGTCATGGCTTTTTAGAATTAGAAACAGGGAAAACAACCCATAGCTCTTCAGCTGTAACTGTGATTTCTTTCCAGAAATTAGTGCCAATTTGTTGAAGTGTCTACCTACTTACAGTCATATTTTCTGCACTTAATTATAAAATGTGTGGGAATATTTCAAACAGTATTATAAGTGCACCTTTCTAGAAGTTCTCATTTAATTCGTTTGTGTAAAGAATGCTCACAGGGTCAGAAATCATATCCTGAACATGATAAATGCTTCATTGTGATGATGATAATACGGTATCCAGTGCCTTTTCAAATTTTTGAGTAGCAGTTTTCCCAATATTTTGAGAGATTTTTTTCCATAACATTTCTGTAATAACATTACAGATAGGGCATATAAAATGAATCATGTGACAATAGCATTACTAGCCAGGACTTGTAAAAGTAATAACTCAATACCAGATAAAGGGAGAAGCATTTACTGGAAGACTCTTATGTAATTATGAATAAACACAATGTCAAGGGTACCTTTTTACATGAATGACTTGAATTAAGAAATAGCTAACATAATTATCACTTCCAGGTCAGAGATAAAAGCTCAGAGGGGAAGGAGACAGACTCAGAATAGGGAGCTGCTCTGGGAGGGTACCCAGAAGCTGAGGACAAGGATCTAGAGTGTTGCTGGCTCCACTTTTGTCCTGGTTGGTGGGAGGCTGGGTTGGTTTTATTTATACACACAAGTGAAAACCAGCAAATATTAAAAGGCCATTTTAAAAGTTCCTTTCATTTTACTTTTACTTTCCCCTGAAATCACACATTTTCTTCACAGTTCTCTTAATGGAAGTTCAGATTTGTCTCCAGTTGAATGACAATATACCGTCTGGCACAGAGTGTGTAAGGAAAAAGGAGAGAAAAATGTTTTGGGGACAGTAATCACTGTCCTAGTCAGTTAGACAGAGGTGCCATCCATGGCTTTTGAGGTGTGCAGAACAATAGCTTAGGATAAAGTGAACATTGCCAGAGGAAATTAAAAAGTTAAAGTTCATGCATAAGACTAAATCAAAATATATTCCCCTTCTGGGGCAAAACACATAAACTATTTTTAATAAAAATGTTCCTCCTTTCTCTGTGGCCCCTCCATTTATGTCCGGGTGGGGATGATGTTTCAGGGGGTAGAGCACATCTACGACTTCATTTGTACTATTCCATTTGGAAGATTTGAGAATATGAGAAAATTATATACAATTGAACAAACTGTCAGCCAATTTTTGCTAATTACAAGGGTTCCTTATAGCTGGTGCTGTTCAGACTGTGTTCCACAGAAATCTGAGGTTCCACAGAGGACACGTGAGATGAAAGCATCAGGGGGTCATAGCTTCAGAGCCCCCAGCCCTCCCCTAACTAAGCAGCTCTACTTCTACCTGCCAAGTGTAACAGGGTTTCATGCAATTTTTTCAAAAAAACACAAGCTCTGTTTCTCATAAAATCTTTTAAAAATGTATGGAAGTCACCAACTTAGTCAAAGTGACTTATTTTACAAAAAGGCCACCTAGGCTCAAAGAGACTATAGCCTGCCTAAGATTAGTTCTTCTACTATTTCTTAGGACATGAATTCAGGTAAAGAAACAAGGTTGACATAGTGATAATCACACACATCACAAAGTCCCAACGCTGCAGATGAGGGCAGGTGAGGGGAGGGGAGAACACTTATACACTGCTGGTAGGACTGCACACTAATATAGTCTTTTTTGGAAAGAAGAATGGAGAATCCTAAAAGACCAGAAAGTAGACCTTTCATTTGATCTTACAATCCCATTACTAGGTCTCTACCCAGAAGGTGTGTGCTGCATCTCCCGAGGCTCTGAGAGCTGGAGTCCTAACCAGTGCTGGACAGCAGATTACATCTAATAAACAGTTTTTATTAAAGATCATAATATACAAAAAAATTCAGTCCTTGCCCCAAGAAACTTAAAAGCCTGCAACATAGTTCTTTTTCTGTCTTTTCATTATATCATCGAACAGGTTAAGAATTTTGAAGTTCCTTCTCACCAGTTTATCAGAGTAAACATCTAAAGAAAAAGAACATCACGGGCAGTGCCTGTGGCTCAAGGAGTAGGGTGCTGGCCCCATATACCGGAGTTGGCCGGTTTAAACCCGGCCCTGGCCAAGAAAAAAAAAAAACTGCAAAGAACATCAGTAAGGATGAGGAAGGGGAGTCCTACTAGTTTCTTTGGTTCCTTGGTAAAGCACGGGTTCCTTTCCAGTTCTCAAAGCTAGCAATATGATTGCACAACTTCTAATAATAAAAAGCTCATTAACACTTTTTCTTTGGCTTATTAATTTTACATATAGTAAAATTCACCCTTTTGTAGTGTAACAATTCTACGAATCTTGATTTTACCACTATCACAATCAAGATACAGAACATTATTCCATCTTTCCAAAAAAGTGCCCCTCTGTGTAGTCAATTCTTTTCCCCCAATCCCAGCCCTTGGTGAACACTTACCTGGAATTTTTTTAAATTTCAGATTAACATGAGGGTATGAACGATTAGGTTACATTATTTGGGTTTGTTAGTTCAAGTCCAAGTTGTGGTTGAGTCCTCCATTCAGAGAGTGTGGCTGTGTGCCCCTACCCCGAGCCCACTAGGTGAGAGCTCACCAAGCCCCTTCGTCCCTCCCTCCCCTCACTTGAATGTGTGTTTTTCCCTCATGCCGATGTGTAGCTGTTTACTTACTTATTTGCTTATCTGATTTCTGTTTCGTAGTTTCACTTTTCTAGACTATCATATACGTGGAATCACATAGAACGTCCCCATTCGAGTCTGGCTTCCCTCGTTTTCACATGATGTATTTGAGACTCATCCATGTTGCTGTTTATATTAAGAGTAGTTTAATTTCTTTTCCCTTTGAGTAATATTTCATTGTGTGGAAGCACAATAGTTTATTTAGCTATTTATTTAACCATTCACCAGTAAATGAGCTTTTGGGTTGTTTTCAATTTTTAGAAATTAGAATAAAGTCTTCACAATCGTCTATATAAAGGTTTTATGCACGTATGTGTGTGTGGACATACATTTTCATTTTTTGGGGGTAAATTTCTAGGTGTGAGTTGCTGGATTATATGCTAAGAGTACATTTAACTGTATAAGAAAGTGACAAGCTGCCTTCCAAAGTGGGCTGTCCCACCCACACATACTGGAGGCCTATATCCTTGCTCATACCCGACCCACACATACGGGAGTTTTAGTTGGCCTCATCCCCACTGACACTGATTTTGTCATACAGGAGTTTCAGTTGGCCTATATCCTCGCTGATACTTGATTTTGTCAGCTATTTTTACAGCATCTCCTTGTGGTTAATTGTCATTTTTCAAATGATATTGAACATATTTTTCATGTGCTTATGTGCCACCCTATATCTTTTTTGATGCCCATTCAACTCTTGTTTTTAAAAGTAGGTTGTCTTGTTTTCTTATTCTTCAGTTATGTGTGTTTTTGTTGTTGTTTTGTTTTGTTTTTTGGAACAGAGTCCCACGCTGTTGACCTGGGTGGAGTGATGTGGCCATAATAGCTCACAGCAACCGCAAATTCTTGGGCTCAAATCATTCTTTTGCCTCAGCCTCCTGAGTAACTGGACTACAGGCACCTGACACTAGGTCTAGTTTTTCTATTTTTAGTAGAGATGGGGGGGAGGGGGTCTCACTCTAGCTCAGACTAGTCTCTAACTCCTGAGCTCAATCTACCTGCCTCTGCCTACCAGAGTGCTAAGATTACAGGCACAAGCCACCTTGCCCCACCCTTACAATTCAGTTCTGAGTGTCCTTAACTTTTATTAATTTGTTACTTCAACATATATTTCTGGTGGCAGGCAGTGTTTTTGCTTCTAGGATTAAATCCATGAAGATATCCCCACAGAAATCCTTGTTTTTGTGGCCAAAAAATAAGACAAATGACAACTCAATGATCTCCTAATTAATTCAGCCTCTTACTGGTCATTGTCTCTTAAAGAGGGGACCTTTTGTACAAATGATTAATATTTTTACGGAATGATATCTTCGGACACCAATTACATTAATTGGGAAAACAAGTTTGAAATGGCTTCAGATCCTAAGCTTGCCCTGGATTCCATTTATTTATATAAACACTATGCTGTAGATGATGGCACTGTGTTTCCTGAACACAGAATTTAGTCTATCAAGAGGCATTCATTTACCAATTGTATATAATTATGTAATCATGACGGTGGCAAGTATTGCCAAGAAAAACACAAAATGTCTTGAGAATGTGAAAGTCTCTCTATACTGAAAGGTGGACCTGAAAGGTAGACCTGAAAGGTAGTGAACGGCGAGGAGACAAACCCCCAGAGGCAGAGAATGGTTCAAGCCAAGACTTTATCTAGATTTCAAGGGCAGAACTCAAAATAGCGTCAGCGTCAGCGCACCACCTGGCTGAGAGACTTGCTTTTATAGGGCTTTTGCACAAGCGCAAAAAGGTGCTGAGAGATATATTGCAAATTAGGCATTAAAATTCAACTGATCATCTCACAACACCCCTCTGAGCCTGTCAAGCCTCCTGTAGTGCCAGGAAGTTGGCAAGGCATTCAGACGGACCAGAGAAAACCCCAGGAGCTTAAGGTAGCTGTGACGTGCCCTTTATTCAGCTGTGGCCTCCAGCAAGCAAGCATGAGGACATTCACCTTCATCCAGCTCCTGGGGACAGGTGAGCTGGCATAAGCTTTCTCTGCATAAGAAGTCAGCGGAGGAAAACCTCAGAGCCTTATATAGCGGTCAAAAAACCAGTGGCCTTGAATCAAGCCCTTAACAGGTGACCATGGTTAACTCAAAATAGTCTGCACCTCCTGACTTTCAGGCAAGAAAGCCTAATTGACTCATCTTCCTCACGCCCCCTTTTGTGTAAATATAGTATTGAAACCTGACCAATGGGGTGGTCTTTGGGGAGTGTGTCCCTGGGGGAGGGGCCCCCAAGCCTCACATATTTGATATAAAAAAAGCCCACCTTGGGGCAGGGCCTGTGGCTCAGAAGGGTAGGTGCCAGCCCCATATGCCAGAGGTGCCAGGTTCTAAACCCAGCCCTGACCAAAAAAATAAATAAAGGCCTACCTTCCCAATCCCATCTCCTCAACTGAGGGGAGGAATAAGCAGACAAAAATACATACAATTTATTTGTAACATAAACTATGTCTGAGACTGCAGGAAATGCAAATCACTAGAAAAAGTCATCAGAGAAACTATTTAGATTTCTGTTATAACTACATGTATCCTAAAGAAAAGCATGCCTTTGTTTAAAAAGCAGTCCATTTTCTTATGCAGTTAGCATTTCTTAGCTGAGATTCAGGCTCGGTGGCCATGTTTATGTAATGGCACCTTCCTGCCTTGGGCATATGAGCTGAAGGAATAAATGAGTCTGTTTCCTAACAGGAAACGACAACAGAACCCCCACTGTGAATTTAGCAAGTATTCACCTTTGCTGCTTGATTCTGTGCTGCTTGGTAGATCCTTTGACACACTCATGCCACTAACCCTTCATTAGATAGAAGTCAAGAAAGCAGATTTTTTTTCCCCTTAAAAATCCATAATATGCTAACTGGGATTTAAGGTAAGGAGTATTTCACACAGATGCTTTCATATATAGGTGGGTGACACTCTCACAATTTTATTTTTAATCATAACCTTACAGAAAACCAACAGATATCAACTAATTGACTAGCAGAAATGCTATAGTGAGACTAAGGGTTCTTGGTTCATATCAACTAAAATAGCAAGGAACGAGAACCAGGTGTTGAACACGTAGTGGACAGAATGTTTATTCTTACCTCGCATTACAAAAATAAACAAACAATGGCAGGCAGAAATACATGGTGATTTTAAAATGTCAACCCAGAAAGCTTTGTGCCATATAGAAACAAAAGTCATTTAATAGCAGGACTACATAAATATATAGCAACTTCCTGAAAAGTTTGACTTCTGACAAGAGTTTTCAAGTAAAAGAAGCTATTAGGCTTTTTTTATTTCAGTTTTAAGGAAAAGAAACAGGCTTCTGACTTCAGTTTAGCTAAGAAGAAAACACGATATTTAACCAACTTTTAAAATGCTTATTAAAATATAATTAACTCTTGAGTAAAAGGTTACAGAATTGGAAGATTTAACATTATACAGTTTAATATTCTCTGTGATCCACAATATTGAATTCAGGTGCCCTATGAAGCCTAGTCTTCTAATTACTACACACACTTGACAAATCAAGGCTTTCTCAATCTGTTTTGTGGCCTAGTAAGGCACATTTAAAATATCTGCGTGTGTATAATTCTTTACTGGCATTCTTAAAGAATGACAGATTTGATTGAATTGCAAAACTGTGTAGTGGGAAAGAGCAAGCATTATTGGAAATTCTGTCTAAAATAAAATATTTAGCTATTAAATTAGAAAAAACTCTTCTCAATATAAGAAATAATCATACCATCATTGCATGGTTTTTATTCATTCTACTCCCCAAATATGAATGAACACTCGGTGTGTGGAATTGGAGCAAACAGACAAATGTTTTAAGACTTGCATTCTTAGAAATCAAATGTCAGCATTTCATTTTGGTCCTTTTCAACCTTTTTCTAATATAAGGCAAAGTATATTGGAATATTGAAATATAATACATTGTAATACAAATCTGCTTTGTTACTTTATACACAACTGGAAAACAGGAATATTGTCAGTATTACACAAAAGTCATGGTTGTTTATTTGCGATTTGATTTTTTTTCCCCATTACGTTAAGATTTTGTGTCACCAAATAACTAACTCTAAGTACACGGCGCAGCTGACCGCTGCAGGTCCCAGAGGAGCTGAGTGCTACATGGAGAGCCCGTTCATCCCGACTCCCCCTCGGCTCTGCCGCCGGGGCCCTGTTTGGAAGTGCTTCCTGTCTGACTCAGGAGCATTCTGCCTTCGCCCTCCTAACTAAACAACCTCAACTCCTCCACACCCCCTGCCAGGGCGCTACTGTAAACTCTTCTGCCCCCCTACAGTCCTATAAACACTGCATCATTTATTTATAGGACTTAGGCATGTCTTCATAACTGTGCTGGTATTTTTATCAAGATTCTTGCTGTTTTTGTTGCTACTCTGATGACAAGGTGGCACTGAGTTTTGAATGGGCTTCTGCTACTACCGTGAGCCCTGATCGAATGGGATTTTGCAAAGCACAAGTTTTTCAGGAATACATATATACTATAGCAAAAATACTCATACTGATACACAGACAAAAGAGGCAACTTTGAATGTTAAAGCTCCAGAATCTCATGTACAAAGGATGGCTTAGGAGTCTTGTAAATAATGCGCAAACAGCGCGAGAGCTTCCCTGCACGCATGCGGGTAACGCCATCCTCGGAAAAAGCACCGGAATGGCGGAAAGCGACCAGAAGGAGCGGGAGCGCAGACAGACGGAGCGCAAGACGACGTCCTGCCGCTGTCCCTGTGCTGAGCAGAGTTACTAAGTCCCTTGTCCTTCCCTTTACTTCGTCATTGCCCCTTTCCTCTTTTAAATCACCTGTACTTTTATTTTTACCCTATCAAGATTGATAGCCTTTATATTACTCCATAACTGTGACTATTATGTGCTTTTTCGCTCCTTTGATTCTAAAAGTTCGAAATTAATCACTAGTACTTAACCTATATAACTATGTATTCCATTTTCTTGCACTGAGGATTCACAGTAATCGTGTCTAAGTTAGAGGGTCTTTATCCTTTCTGCTTCCTTCTTGATAAGCCCATGCAGTTCGAATTTGTTTTTCTTCACACTTGGGAAAGCCTCACACTCTTTCTTTGCTAATTTCCCATCCTCTCCTTTCTCTCTTTCTCCCTCTCTCTCTCTCTGAAACTTCTTTTTTTTTTTTTTGAGACAGAGCCTCAAGCTGTCCCCTGGGTAGAGTGCCATGGCATCACAGCTCACAGCAACCTCCAACTCCTGGGCTCAAGCGAGTCTCTTGCCTCTGCCTCCCAAGTAGCTGGGACCACTTTGGTTGCA
>CAUYTI010114580.1:0-19838 GCA_963575145.1 Galago senegalensis | reverse complement strand
CCCTCATTGCCACCTGTACCCACTGACCCGCCCCTCATTGCCACCTGTACCCACAGCCCCGCCCCTCATTGACCCCTGTACCCACAGCCCCGCCCCTCATTGCCCCCTGTACCCACAGCCCCGCCCCTCATTACCCCCTGTATCCTCAGCCCCGCCCCTCATTGCCACCTCGTTAGCACCTCATTAGCAGCCACTACACAAACCAGCACAACAGTGCTCTCAGGGAAAACGTGCCAAGCACAGCTCAAGTTTATTATAAGGTGTTTGGCTGCTCAAAGTTTTCCAGCACATAAAAGACTAATTTTCCCACATCCCATTTTAAGAAGATGTTTGGCAGCCAGCTCAGTGGGTCACATCTGCAATCCTAGCACTTTGGGAAGCCAAGGCAGAAGGACGGCTTGAGGCCAGGAGTTTAAGGCCCTGTCTCTCCTAAAAAAAAAATAGAAAAACTAGCCAGACATGGTGGCGCAACTACAGGCCCAGCTACTCAGGAGGCTGAGGCAGGAGGACCACTTGAGCCCAGAAGTTTGTGATAGCAGTGAGCTAGGCTGACACCACTGCCCTCTAGCCCAGATTCAGAATGAGACCCTATCTCCCCAAAAATAAAAAATAACATGTTTGGGTTGTACCCTTCAGTCACAGTGTTGCCTAGGCAAGAAACTTCATAGAAATTGTCTGACGGAACAAAAAATCTAGGGACCTGTCTAAGAAGCCAGTGCAGCTCCCCGCAGGTGTGAAAAGCTGCATAGAATATCTGTGAAGGTGCTGCTGAACGCAAAAAAGCTCTGGGAACACACTATGGGTTTGTAGCATTGCCCTTCAGTTCCTCTCATCACATGGGGTAAGCGACGGTCATGGGTCAGCGATGCCCACTTGTTAATTAGTCAGTTTCCTTAGCAGGAAAACATGTCTTCACTGGGCTCTAGTTACCTCCAATATTGACCTGCTCTTCACAAGGGCAAGAGTGGGCCCCCTCTTGGAGTAGAAAACGGTGGAAACAACCCTTGCCCTTAGAAACTAGCCACCCCAACTCCAGGGACTCAGCAATCTGGCTGCACCCCCTCCTCACGAGGGCAACTGGCACGTGAGCCCCAGACTAGCAGCTCCCATCAGTGCTGGAGACCCGTGGTCACACAAGGATACCCACCCCCGGGATGCTTGGCAACCCTGGAGGGGCCGGGAGCAGCCGTGAGCCCTCCCCAGCCCCCCATGCCTGCACAGTAGTCATGACCTAGTCAGCATCACCCCAACCTCTGCATGCCCCCAAGGCCTCCCTGGGCCTCACAGACTGAGGTAGGAGGAGCCAGCACTCATAGCAGACCAGCTCAGGTGATCGCACCCCCCAATGCAGGACACCATGGTGGGGTCCCTGCTGCCACCACCCCTACCTCTAAACCGAGAGGCTTGGCCTGCCTGCAGACCTCACTGGCTATGGAAAGGAGGGGCTCTTGGTGACATTTCAGAGTCAAAAGAAACCGCTGACTAAAAGTTGGGCTTTATTCAAAATAAATAGGGAGGTCAAAGGGAAACCATTGGGCAGAAATTTGATCAGCTGGATCCAGGTGAGGTCCGCATGGAGGCAGTGGCTGCTGGCCTGGGGAGGGGGCCAGCAGGATGTCAGTTACAAAGTTGGCTTCGGGCTGGGAGGCAGAGGCTGAAAGTGTGAATTCAAGAGGACCCCCAATAGGCTTGTGTGAACCAAAGACCAGGTGGGCCGCTGACCAAATCCCTATGGTTCTTTGGAAACAAATTACGTATCCAAGACTATTCTAGGAGGATCCCCAGGACATGTGAGTCCATCCTTACTCAGCACCTCAGGAAGGAAACCAGACTAAACACAGACCTTTATCTACCCCCAGGAACCATCCTGCCAGAACAAGGTCAAAAGCTGTTTGCAAGTCTGTGGGAATCTCTAGTGGGCAGAAATCAAATTTCACATCTTTATGAGCACTATTTCTCTTTTTAAAGAATCAGTAAATTAATTGGGAGGCTGAGCCCAGGAATTCAAGGCTGCAGTGAGCTGTGATCACACCACTGCACTTGAGCCTGGGAGGCAGAGCCAGACCGTGTCTTAAAAAAAAAAAATTAGTAAAGTAATAAATAAGTGAAGTAATCCAGATACAATCTAATTATCCCTGGCTATTTTTTACAACAAAAACAGTTATAAAAAGTAGTATATATATAGAATGCCTATATAAATTTGTGCCCAAATCATAACGTTTTCACGTTAGAACTTTTCTAGAAAATATGTATTTTGGAAGGCTGTGAGTCATTCCAAAATCTCATTACCTTATTTATTTAACACTGTAGAAATTCCTTTTGCATTGCAAAACTCTTGTGCTAGCTCTTGTGCTAGCTTGTGGACATCGCTCCGGGAAGAAAGTGAAGCTGTACAATGTTGGCATCAAGCACAAAGGTGGACACAGCCCCCAAACCAGACCCCAGCTCAAGTGTGGAAGCAGCAGGCAGCTGTTCACGGGGTTGACTTGAATTCCTTCTTAATGGGATTTTTCCAGAGCCAAGCATCGGATTTTTTTCCCTTTGTTCAAATTTGTGCAGCTTTGGCTGGCAGGGTCGAGAGCACACCGTGGCTGCCCTCTGCTTGGACAGGTCAGTTCCCCAGCTCTCACTCTGGTCACGTTTTCTAGTGACATTCTTGGTCTCCTTCATTTCTTTGGGGTTTCCCTTCACGGCATTTCCATAACTATCATCTGTGCTGGGAAAGTTGTTTCCACAGCAACAATGCACACTGGGAGTTGTGAAATTTTAAAAAAGTGTCCCAATTACCTAATGACAGCAGTGACCACATCAACAGCAGACAGTAGGGTCGCAGGCAGGTGACCTCACCAGCACAGAGGACCACTTTCTGTCAGGAAACAGGCAGAAGCCAGGAAATGCGTAGAAGGCTATCAGCACATCTTGTCTCCCTGGCAACGCTTGTTCCACTGCTCCGTCCCTTGTATTGGGGCCTTTGTCCTTCCTGGGGATGAGGAAGGCCTGGCCTTACCCACAAACTGCCCGCCTGCTGGCCCCTCCTGCCATTCTGATGTGTACTATCAGGAAAGTGCCAGCCCCCAGTGCCCTATCTGTAAATCGAGTCTGGGTGGCTACATGGAGACAACCTTGGAGTGGGTGGGCAGGGGTGGTGGCCGCAGGTCAGCATGGACGGAGTCGCATCCCAGGAACAGGAGGGTCACAGTGAAGGTGAAGCCACCAAGGCTGGGTGGGCTGAAGCAGTGCTGGGCACCATGGGAAGAAACTTGACTCTCTTCTCTTCCTTTCTAAAACATGTTCCCCAAATGAAGGAGAACCATGGAACCCTAACCAAGTCCAGTGTGCAGGGAAGAGGTTTGCCCAGATTCTGATCTAAGGAGTCAGGTCGGGCAGGAAAACGATGTAGCCTCCTGCACATCACTCAGGGGACAGACAGCGCTGTCTTCCATAGGGGAGACCTCAGTGGGAGAGCAGCAGTGGCCAGACACCTACTGGATCCCTGCTCAAGGTAACGTGCTTCTTGGTGGAGCCGAGTCGGAGTATGCAAGCTGTCAGCACGTGAAGAGTTTGCAATGTCTGATCTCAGTGAGTCAGCCCACCCTCCCTGGGGCAGGGGCGTGCTCAGGGGACTCTTCCAGAATCCCACATAAAGAAGACAGTGGGAATCATTTCCTGAGGAGAAGAGACAGAGGGAGTGACTGTTTGTGCTAAGTAAGTGTTGCAGCCTTGAAAGTGAACGCAGTGTCCTTGGTATGGCCTGTGAAACGCAGCTCCCTTTCACATTCCTGTGTCTAGCAAAAGTGAAAAACACAGATTGCGAGTTATCTCAGAATGGAAACTAGGGAACAGAGTCAGTGGGGAGACCCCCTGCCCAGTTCACTGAATCAGTCCACACTGCGGTGGCAGGAAGACTGGGGCCTCAGCATGTAGGCAGATTCATGGCCATTAGGTTCTGCGTTACATAAACCCCATGGTCAAGGATGGCTGGTGGGTTGGAGCCCCATGTATGGACAGGAGCACATGGACACAGGCTTGTAATGGCCAAGGAGAGTCCCTGTCCAGGAACACCAGGCAGGGAGTGTGTCATGGAGCACGTGGTATCTCTTAAATCTATGACCCTTCCCCACATTTCTGAGAGCTGGGCTGGCGTGCGGTTCAGAGCAGAGCATGGCCTCCAGAGCTGGGATTCCTGCCTTGGAGTGCTTGGCTGTGTCCTAGCTGGTGACTTCAGGCACCTCCTGACCTCCTTGTGTTTGCTCCCTCATCTGCAGACCAGGGTTGCTGGTGGCAGGGCCTTCCCAGGAAGAGGAGCTTGTGTTTCGGGAGCCTCCGCCACCCATGCCTGTGGTGCTGCTAGAGGCTTGAGGGTTTTTTCCTAAGTAAGAAAAGTGGCTTTACTTTAATTCCTGGTGAATACTATCAAAGCTTACAGAAAACTTGCTGGCTTTGTCACTTGAGAGATGTCCCAAACAAAACCTGAGACAGTCTGAGTACCAGCACTGCCTAATGCCCACCCGAGGGCTGTCAGGTGACGCTCCCTCCATAAACCTTTGGGGATTACAGAATGCTGTCTTTGGAATTGCTCATGACTCAGCTAAGTTATAGTTCTTTTAAGAACAAGATTTTTTTAATATGCATAGCTTGCTAAAAAATAAAGTTAACAAAGAACCTTAAAATTTGTGATATTATTATAAACCCAGTAGCCATCACACAGCTGAAACGAACGGTCAGGGATGCTTTCCAGGCCGTCTCAGCTGTGCGTGTCAGCCTATGCTGCCTAGTTTCTCGCTTTGCCTCTCGCTGGGCCCCACAGACACTCCCCACTCCCCACTCCCGTTGTGGGACCCAGAGCCTGCTCCTAAACAATGTCTCTTGCGAATCTGTCCCATGTCCCCTGCCATAGCAGCTCCCAGTCACTGCATCACATCTCCCTTTGGCTCATCCCCTGTGCATTGGGTGAAGCGTCATTGTCCTCATTCAAGGCTCACCCCAAGAAGGGGACGTGGGCAGGTATGTGTCACAGATGCAATGACAGAGGCACAGGGAGGGTGGGCTGAGAAGAGGTGCAATGCCCCTTGACCTCACACCTCAGCGCATTTATCACTGGGGCCTGGTGGTGTGAGCCCCATCACCACCTCTGGCGGCCTCCTGCCCCTGCCTACTGAGTCTCTGCATACCCCAGACCCGGCCCACCCAGATACCTACTGGATCCCTGTGCGCACCCCAGACCCGGCCCACCCAGATACCTACTGGATCTCTGCACAACCCACACCCGGCCCACCTAGTCATCACTTGGCATCTTATCCTGAAGAGCATTTTCCTCCAGGTCAGCAACTGGAGGGACCCAGGCCTCCTGCACTCATCTGCCCCTCCCCAAGGCCTGCATGTGGTCCCCACCCCAAACCCTCACATTTGCTCTTGTAAAGCCGGGAGAGCTTTTGGTTTCTCCTGCAGGTGGCAGAGCTGTGGGGAGAGCTAAGGTGAGCACGAGCCATGCTGGGGCCCACGTCAGGAGGTCAGGGTGCAGGAGCGCTTTTAGACATAACAATTAGACCTTCAAAGACACTAAAAATAAGTAGCAGCTCTGTAATTCAGGCCCAGGAAATGAATTCAGGAATCTGAAAACTTTATATGCGCAGTCTGGAAATTTAACCTATGTTTAGAGAGCAAAAGTCTATAATTCATAGGCAAATGAAACAAACACACCAAGGAAATGTATTTACAAAGGAGAAAAAGAAAAATCTAATCAAATGAGAAATACAGAATTAATGTATGAATTTTGAACCATTAGACACAATTTAAAAGACTAAGAAATTAGTCACAGAAATGCGATAGATTGGACTCGTCTAAAGACATCTTTGTGACTGAATGAACTAAGTCATAATATCCACATGAAAAGACAGACGCTTTATGTGTTTTTTCCAAGGGGACAAAATAAAAATATCCTTACCTGGCCAGGCACTGTAATCCTAGCACTTGGGAGGCCAAGGCAGGTGGATTGCCTGAGCTCACAGGTTCAAGACCAGCCTGAGCCAGAGTGAGACCTTGTCTCTAAAAAATAGCTGGGCATTGTGGTGGGCACCTGGAGTCCCAGCTACTCAGGAGGCTGAGGAAAGAGAATCGCTTGAGCCCAAGAGTTGGAGGTAGCTGTGAGCTCTGATGCCATAGCACTCTACTGAGGGCAAAAAAGTAAGACTCAAAAAAATAAAAAACTATCTTTACCAAAGGATAAGACCTTTTGTGATAGCTTTGAAACATATGTTTGAACATATTACATTCTAATAAAAATCCAGTGTGGTATAAGACTATGATTATGTAATTTTACACATGAGGAAATTAAGATTCACAGAGATTAAGTCATTTTCCCAAGGTCACACAGCAGGAAGTATGAGAGCAGGGATGACAAGCAGGATCTCATTCAAGCAGGTTGGATTCTGCACATCTTCCTTCACTCCCTTCCACACACACACCCTCAGCCCCACACCCACCCCCAGTTATCTGTCATTTTACCCCAGCAGAGCAGTCTGTCTCAAGCCTTTGCCCGGGTCCCTTGCCCTCCATGCCATAGCCTGGTAAGCACCTGCACATCTGGATCTGAAGGCTCAGCTCAAGTGTCATCAACCAGAACATCTCTCTCAACGCCCAGACACCACCTCCTGCTTCTCCTCCCTCCTCTCTCCTTTCCTTCTCTCTTCCCAGCTGTATAACCCATCACACCCTCCAAACTGTAGGTCCCATGAGGCCCCAAATCCCTCCTCTTAGACATCCCTGAGATCCAGTAATCAGCACAGCCCCTGACACAGAGGGCGGACAGCGGCCACTTGCTGACCGAGAAGAGAGTGAATTGACCCCTAGCTCTGGGCTGTTTTTACTGCATTCCCCAATGGTTTTCAATTGCGGGTTATTTTGCTCCTGTGAGGACTTTGGACGAAGTCCAGAAACAATGTCATTGTCATCACTTGGGGAGGCTACGAGCACCTGGTGAGTAGAGCCACCACCCACCAAGCACTGGCAGCCCCTACAACAAAGAATTACCCAGCCCAGGATGTCGCCAGTACCAAGGTTGGGAGACCCTGCCACACACCCCCCCTGTCTTGGCAGCTACCGTGACCTGGTCATCTCCCCATAGTGGACTCGGAGCCCTCACAGCTGGGACTCAGCATCACTTTTGTTGTAAAACCCAGCACCCAACACTGACTAAATGAGTAAAGGAATGAGTGAGAAGTACGAGACGCTTGTGAGGTGCAGGTGTGTCAGAGCCAGGCTGAATTCAGTGTCTACGTGAGTGTGACAGAAACCACACAAGTTCAGGGACCAAGTTAAGGTTTTCACTGGGGTCATTTATCATCAGCTTATGAACTATGTGGAAATGTTTTCTTTTCTTTTTTTTTCTTTTCTTTTTTTTTGACACAGAGTTTCACTATGTTGCTCTCAGTAGACATCCATGGCTCACAGCAATCTCAAACTGTTGGCTTAAGCCATTCTCTTGCCTCAGCCTCCCACATAGCTGAGACTATAGGCACCTGCAACAACACCCAGCTATTTTTATTTTTTGTTGTTGTTGTCATGGTTGTTTAGCAGGCCTGGGCTCAAACCCACAAGCCCCAGTGTATGTGGAGGGCGCCCTAACCACTGAGCTACGGGCACTGAGGCTGTGGAAATGTTTTCATGTCGAATCTTTGTAATTGGTCCCCCAAAAGCCATAAGAAAAAAATAAAAGGTCAAACTCCAATTTCACCTTTTGGTTTTGTTTGACAAATGCAACGCTAGAGAATTGTATTCTCCTTAACAATGTTCTGCCTCAGTAGTAGAATGAGAATTTTAAGGTTATGATGGCAAAATCTAGCGGTTGCTCATCACTGTATGTTTACACTGTGTGGCTGGGCATCTCGGCCTGTCAGGAGACAGAATGTTACTTGTCAAAGGTGTTGTCATACACTTGGAATGGTAACTCAGAGCTACTGTAGTGGGTGGTAAATTGTCACATGTAGGTTTTTTAGCATTAAATTTAAGTAGATGTACCATAGAGGAAATAGGAATTAATCAAAGTAAATATCTCTTATCAGACTCTTTGATAACTAAGAGCATGAACTCATCTTTATCAGAAATAGAAGAAATTAGTAGTCCTAGCTACTCAGGAGGCTGAGGCAGGAGGATTGCTTGAACACAAGAGTTTGAAGTTGCTGAGAGCTATGATACCATGGCACTCTATCCAGGATGACAAGTGAGACTCAAGAAAGAAGGAAAGAAAGACAGTTCTTAATTTGTAGGAAGGTCAAAATTCTCAATGTTTTCCAATTCACAATTTTATTGGATGTTTGTAATGATGCTATAATAATGGGTATCATCCATATTTTACCTCCAAAGAGTTTCCGAGAGATCATACCTTAGAAAGAATGAGAGTGCCCCGATCACAGCAAGGCATGGGGGTGGCCCTCTTGCTGGTGCCGGGAGTGCTGTGAGGGCAGGTCAGCTAAAACAGCGCCATGACCTTGGCGGAGCCAGCAAACACAGGTGGCAGCTTGCAAGCCCAGAGTTTCACTGTATAATAAACATCTGAGCAGCCTATCAGAAGAGGATGGGCAATCTAAGAAAAAAATATTTTCTAACTGTAAATGTGGGTTTATGATCCAGGAGATGAAAGGTTTTTATCGACAGTCAAGTGCAGTAAAAGCATCACCCTCTGGCTGGCTCATCTCGGGCTCTGTCTCCCGGCTGCTGAATTGACTCTGCGCTGGGACTTTATGTTCATGATTCTTCCAGGGAAGGAAAGGCAACAAAGAGTGGTCTGTCCCTGTGGGTTTTGTTTGCTGTTTCTGGTAACAATTGGGACTTTCACAAAGAATAGGCAAAATGTCTGTTCATGCCCAAAGCCACAGAATATTCCAAGATGATTGTGAGCCTAAATGTGTCTAGCTACTTATAGTTTGGAATTTTCAAATTATACTATAAATCTTCAGTATTACAAAGAAGGATGGAGGTGGTTAAAATATTCATCCAATAAAAAAAACATAGCCCTTGATGTTTGCTCTCCCTTGACGCATAAATGGAGGCCAACATCAGTTTGCATGTGTTTAATGAAGTGACTCTGGACTTTGATCTCAGCCCATGTTGGTGATGGTTCTAAGTGTTTTAGCCCCTGTGGTTCCTTTTTTTCAATTATAACTCACCACATGAGCAAAGTATGAAGTCATAAAATTAAAGGTAACAGTCATGTCCTGGTGAGGTGTGGGGACGTTTCCAACAGTCAGTACACAGCTGATTCCTGACCTCTTCTCTCCCAGGCTGCCTTCAATGTTTTAGCAGCTTGTCAGATGTGAGCGTCTCAGCCTGTCAGAAACATGCTTCTGTCCTTGCCGGGAAATGGACAAGTGAGGGCAGGCGGATGTCGGGAGGGGGCCCAGCGCCCAGAAGTGCATGGATTTCTGACTCCTCAGCTAGGGATGATTGTTTTGCAAGTCCAGGGTTGAAAGACAATCACTGGAATGAAGGCCCAGCCTAAATCCAGGCGCATGTAATGGTCCTACAGTCCCAGTTTCTGGTGATTAAGCCTCACCTGCCCAGTAGCTTTACAGATCAGCACAGCTGTCTTCCCATTGACATCATCATGTTATCTGAGGAGCCCAGATTGGGGGATCTCACCTCTATGGTGACACAGACTGGGGGGGCGGCTGCCCTCAGTGCCCACCCGAGGGACTGGCTGAGCTTGCTGTGGAAGCTGGTGTTGGGGAGGCCTGGCTATGGGGCCGCACGTGCCCACAGTGAGCTGCAGCACACACAGTGAGCCCACTCTGAGGGAACCCTGGGGGTGAACGTCTACACGCAGCAGGACATGGCTCGCAACAGTGCCCGAACGCTTCTGGTTGATGCAGCTCAGCCAGGTCTTTCCAGGTGTTTCTGCCTGTCTGTAAACACATGCAGAGAGGCTTGGGAAGACAAGTAGATCCTCCCGGAGAGGCTGAGCAAGGTCAAGTGGAGGTACATGTGCCTGGAGGCCAAGGGAGCATTTCCGTGGAGCCACCATCAAGAGGCTCAATGAAGGATAATTGAGACAGGAACAGTGGGAGCTGCGACCAGCCTAATTGGGGCCCCTCTGTCACCCCCATTCCTGGCAACCTTTCATCTGCTTGTCTCTTCCAAGGCCAAGCAACCAGCATCTCCCTGGGCTCTCCAAGACGGGGTCACAGGGGCAGGGCTATCTGCTCTCTTCTTCCTTGTGGTCTGAGTCCTGTTGTGCCCATTTTATGAGGCGTCAGTCCTTCTTGATGGCCAAGTCCTCTGTCCTTGAGGCTAGAACACATGTGGTCACTGGGGGGAAGTCCTGGACCCCCCATCTCCTTTGCTCAGGGTTGGAGGACAGTTCTACTTCATGAAAATATCTGCACAGCCTTCTCATGAAATGGCCTGAAGTGACATGAATTACAAAATCTCATTCTTCTCCGGAGCTTGAATTTTAGAAGTTAGTCTTATGTAAATATAAAAATATACATATTATTCTTAGTGAAGCATTACAGGAATGGAGAAGTAAGAATCCTATGTATTTAACTTTGATATGAAGATAGTTAATTACAGTTAATGACATGGCGGGGCATGAGGGAAGGGGAGATCAGACAGAGAAGATGTGAGGGGGTGTAGGCAAATAAAATGACTAATTTTCACTAAAAACTGGATTTAGTTTTGATCAACATATATTACTTAAACCTCAATTTTTAATTCAACATGTCAATATGTTGTTTATCATATTGCATCCTTAGTCATCAGTGAAATATGTCTGTAATTCCCCCTTTATAATAATATATGTTTTTATTTTACTATCAGGCATATCCAGACTAAGTAGAATGATGTTGAAGTATTTCTATTTCTACTGTCTATAAGATGTGGTGTGATTTTTTTGAAATTATTTTATACTGTTACATATATATATGTATATATGTATATGTGTATATATATGTGTGTGTGTGTGTGTATATATATATATATATATATGTATGTTAGTCATCTTTTTTGTAGATTTTGGTAAAAACATAATAAGAAAAAAATTTGTTTGCTATTTATATTTTGTCTAGTGTAAGATACAAGTAGCAAATGATTATGTATTCAAAAAAATTGCACAGTTCTTATTAAAGCTATATTAATAGGTACTTTACATTTGCTTGCTAATACAATGCTTTCTTTTTCTAATATTTTAAATTCTTTTTTATATAGAAATATAATTGATTTTGTATAGTTATTTTGAAGTTAGCTATATTGCTGAATTTTTCTATTGTTTTTGGTAACTTCCAAGTAACTTGGTAACTCAAATCTAATTAAATTTTTTAAGAAACTATTGGTATTTTTAAGTTATCATAATTTTACTAGCTATGGTCTTCAACTTTACTAGGAGTGGTGGAAATGATTACACTTATCTCATAATTGATATATATATATATATATATATAATGCTTTTGTTTCATAATAAAATTGTTATATTTGTCCCAATGTTATTTGCAATGATTATGTCAATGTTTTGCCTATAGTGGATGTTCTATAAATATTTATGGAATAAAGGTGACTGAAATAAAAATAATAATAATATAAAATAAAATAAAATGTATCCACTGTACTCAATACTACTATGAAATCAGTATATAAACACCTACACACTCATATGAATGGCAAAACATAACTATGGTCCATAAATTAGAACAGAAGAGGAGATAGAGAGGAGGGGGAGATGAAAATGGGAAAAGGAAGGGTGTTTCAGGGACCTCAGTAATGTGCAAGATGCAATAGTACATTCCAAAACCATTAAGAAATGACTATAATTGTGATGGATATGTTACTTAGTTCAATGTACACATTTCACATTGTATGTCAAAGCACTACCCTGAAACCCATAAACACATCAATGTACAAAGTTAAGATTTAATAAACAGTAATTAAAAAAAAAACAGCAACAAAAATAAAACAAACAAACAAACAGAAAGAACATGGTAACCCAGGGCTACAGTAATTGTGATTTCATCCATGGTAACCATGCAGTGACTTCATCCTTGAATGTTGTGGGATCCAGGCTTCTGGTTAAAGATCCTCACTGGAGTTTTCTGCTCACTTCAGCTGGTGTCCTACAAGTGTTTGGTCTTGGACATTTCTTAACCCGCATCCACATACAGGGAAGTGATCTCCCATTTGTACCATATTGATTACATGAACAGCTGAGATTACAGTCACTAGGCTGACACAACTTTGAGATTTTGTACAGCGTTGAGACTCAAGCTGCATTCCAGATGGTCAAACTGCATAAAGGACGCTCTTTTTCTTTTCTTTTTTTTTTTTTTGAGATAGTTTCACGTTGTTACTCCGTAGAGTGCTGTGCCATCACAGCTCACAAAAAACCTCCATCTCCTGGTCTTAGAGGATTCTTTTGCCTCAGAATACCTAGTACCTTGAAGTACAGGCTTCAGTCATAATGCCCAGCTATTTATTGCTGCAGATTACCTGGGAACATTTTAGTACTCACCACCATTATGCTTTGCCACCACTTCAGACATCAAAAGTGGGGTATTTTTTAAACTAGGTTTTGAGTCCAGAAATAGTTCTTCATTCCTCTCATCTTGGCAATTTGTGAGGCCCAGTCAGTTGGATTGCCTGAACTTCTGAATTGAATATCTACCTCAGCACTAGTGAGATATACATCTCTGAAGAATAAAATGTGATAGAATGTTATGGAGACTCCTAGCATGCTAGCTAAGTGAATAGGTTCACTTGATGAGAACGCTTGAAATTTGCGTGAGCTAGGATACCAAGGTACTCTAACAAAGCAAAACAAAACAAGGCTTAATCAAAAAATGTAGAAAACCATTTGTATAGGAGTTAATCCTCATTCTTACATTTTTTTTTGTTATAGAGACAGAGACTTATTTTATTTATCACACTGAGTAAAGTTCTATAGCATCTCCTGATCACAGCAACCTCTAACTTCTAGATTTAGGTGATTTTTGTCTATTAGCCTCCTGAGTAAGTGGGACTACAGGTGAATGCCACAACACCTGGGTACTATTTTTACTTTTGACCAAGGATGTAGTGTTTAAAATATTCCCCTAGATTAGATGACAACTGGAGAAATTATTATCTCATAGTGATTTTTTTTTCTTTTGTACAACTCCTATTAGTCAACACTTCTGATTTTATGCAAAACTGGCCTTTTGGTGTCTTAGATTCTTGTAGTCCCTCTAACCTGTCCACACTGTGAACTGTTGAATTAAGTCAGATATTTTCATGCACACTAAAATATTCAGATTATACACTAAACCCCTTCTGTTGCACTTTTCAATATGGGCCAATATTCCCTTACCCCAATCAGTACAAGATCAGGGACCAGATATCTCTGGAAGACCTTTACTGATCAGATCAACTGGCAGTCTCCTAAGGAACCATCCCCAAAATAATTTTCTTCAATTATTTTTCCTTCATCACCTCAGGGACCACGATAAATCTCCTCCTTTATGTAGTCCTGTATTGCATCCGCCTACTGACCAGTCCTCATAATTTCGCTCTAGGAAACTGTACCTAGCAAAATTAATTTATCTCTCTCTTAGCCTCTGGAGTAGCTGGAACTATAGGTAAAGTATACAACCCTTTCTCTTTGAGTAGAAACCTGGTGGTGATCAGGGCTGAGGTTGTCTTTCTGTTGCTCAACCTTGCCTCTAACATGGGAGGAAAGGGGGTCTGCCCAATTTGGCTATTCAGAGCATCAAAATGTTGTCATGCATAAGAAAATGCATTGAGCTCTACTTAAGAAATGAGCTGATTGGGAACTTTGAGAACTGTCCAATCTTCAGGCCTTGGTTTCACATAGGGAGTATGTCAGGTTTGTTTTACACATCCATGGTGGGAGATCACCACAACTATGCATGGATCTCATTTATCCTTATCAGGTTTCATTACTTATTGTGTATTGTATGTGTGATTAAACATAACTCTTCAACATTTATTGTGGCCAAGAAGCCTTAAGTTTAGACAGATCTAGTCTCAATTGAGGATTGATGGAAACTTATAGATAGGCTAATATTTTCATGATAGTGATAAATAACTGCAGGTATGGAATACAGTTATGCCTCAACAGATATCAAGAGGGAAAATTCAATGAGACACCTACCCTTCCAAACAAGCCTATTTCAGATAAATAAGTAAATCATTATGTCATGTAGAAATGGGAACTGTATCAGGTAGCATTTATGTGTGACAAATCATTGTCCAATAATTTGGTTTGATTTCTTGTTCTATAACTTTCATGGGTAGAAGTATTTATAAAGCACTTTTTTTTTTTTTTTTAACAAATCTGGGACTGGAATAGTAAAGGATGGGTTGTTAATCTCTTGGGCCCGGTTACAAAACAAAATTTAGCAAGCAGGAATTTATCGTAGAGAAAAGAACCTTATCTTTGTAACCATTTAAACCCAACAACTAACCTGGACAGCAACTACCCATGATTAGCGGGAATAAAATTATACTTAAAGATAGTTACCCAGGCCAAAACCCATTATGATATTATCCATGGTCACCATGTAGTGACTTCATCCTGAAATGTAGTGGGATCGAGGATTCCTGTCAAAAATACTCACTGGACATTTCTGCTCACTTCAGCTGGTGTCCTACAAGTGATTGATCCAGGACATTTCTTCTTCTTCTTCTCCTCCTGCTCCTCCTCCACCTCCTTCTTCTTATGGAGACAGTTTCACTTTCTATGCCCTCAGTAGAGTGCCTTGGTGTCAGTTTACAGCAACCTCGAATTCCTGGGCTTAGGCGATCCTCCTGCCTTATCCTCACAAGTAGCAGAGACTATAGGCACCCACCACAACACTTAGGTATTTTTTGTTGCAGTTTGTCTGGGGCCAGTTTTGAACTTCCCACCTTCAGCATATTGGGCCAGTGCACTACTCAATGAATCATAGGTGCTGCAATTAGCCAGAACATTTATTAGCCTTCCATCCACAGACAAAGAAGTAATCTCCCATTTGTGCCTTTTTGATTATATTAACAACTGAGATTCCAGTCACTAGGCTGACACAACAGTTGACATTATGTGCAACAGGGAGACTCAAACTTCATTCCTCTAGGTAGTAAAACTGCCTAGAGACATTTAATTAGAATGCTCTATTTTTTTTTTTGTTTTTTTTTTGTGACAGAGTTTCATTTTGTCCCTCTCAGTAGGATGCTGTGACATCACAGCTCACAGAAAACTCCATGTCCTGGTCTCAAATAGTTCTTTTTTCTCAAGCTCCAGATTAGCTGGAACTATAGCCTCCTGCCCAGGTACTTTTTGTTGCAGATTGGCTTGGACCCATTTTGAATTAAAAACTCTCATGGTGAGCAACCATTTCAGACATGGAAGATGGAATATTTTTCAAACTAGGTTTTGTGCCAAGGGGTGGTTCTTCATGCCTGTCATCTTGGAACTTTGGAACATCCACTCAGTGGATTACCTGAGCTTCTCAATTGCAGACATACCTGAGTCATAGGGACACATCCATCTCTGAAGAATGAAAAACAGCTGTATGTTATGCAGTTTCCTAGCATGCCAGCTGAGGAAATATGTTTGCTTGAAGTTTGCTGTGAGTTATGATACGAGGGAATTCTATCAAAGGCAACAAAACAAGACTCTGTCTCAGTAAATGAATGGAGAAAACCATTTGTATTAAAATTTCTCCTGATTTTTACTTTTTTAAATTATATAGACAGAAACTTACTTTATTTTATCACACTCTGTATAGTTCTGTGGCATCTACAGGTCACATCAACCTCCAACTCCTGAATTAAGTAATTTTTTTCTCTCAGCCTCCTGTGTAGCGGGGAATACAGGTCCATGCCATAATTTCTGGCTATTATTTTTACTATTGACCATGGATCTAGTGTTGAAAAATTTCCCCTAGATTAGATGTCAACTGGAGAAATTATTGTCTCCTAGGGAAATGTTTTTCCTAAAATCCCTATTAGTGAAGAATTAAGATTTTACACAATTTGACTCTTTGGCATCTTAAATTCTTGTAGTCACTGTAAAGTGTCCATACAGTAAATTCCTGACTCAAATGAGGCTTTTTAAGGCACACTACAATATCCAGATTATACACTCCACCTTTCTGTTGCACTTTGCAATCAGGGCCAATATACCCTTACCCCAAACAATCCAAGACCAGGTACAGTCATCTCTGGAGGACCCCTATCCAGCAGATCAACTGGCAGTTTCCTAAGCAACCAACTAAAAATGAACTTGTCCTGACTCATTGTTCCCTCCTTTCCCCAGGGTCCACCAGTCTCCTACTTTATGTACTCCTGCATTCCATCTGTATACTGACCTGTCCTCATAATTTCACTCTTGGAAATTGTACCTAGAAAATTTTTTCTTCCTTCCTTTCTTTCTTTCTTTCTTTCTTTTTTTCTTTCTTTCTTTCTTTCTTTCTTTCTTTCTTTCTTTCTTTCTTTCTTTCTTTCTTTTCTTTATTTATTTTTTTCTTTCTTCCTTTCTTCCTTCCTCCCTCCCTCCCTCACTTTCTTCCTCTCTTTTTTTTTCTTTTATTCCTTCCTTCTTTCTTTATTTCATTAATTTTCATGAGACCGACTCTAACTCTGTTGCCCAGGCTAGATTTTCCTTGAACTCATTTTTGCACACAATGACATCCAATCCTTTGGTTTAAGTAATCCCCCTGCCTCAGCCGCTGGGGAAGTTACAACTATAGATAAGGGATATAAGACTTCACTACCCTTTCTGTTTGAGTAGAAATTCCAGGGGGGATTAGGGATGAGGTTGTCTTTCCCTTGCTCAGCTTTGTATCTAACACCAGAACTCAGAGGATGTGTCCAATTTGACTGCCCATAGCATCAAAATATTGTACTCATGTATGGGATGAAGCATTGAGCTTTCTTAAGAAATAATCTTATCAAGGACTCTGAGGAATGTCCAATCCTCAGGCTTTGGTCTAACATAGGGAGTATGTCAGGACAGTTTTACTTATTTGTGGTGGGAGATCCCCACAACTATACATGAATCTCCTTTGTCATTATCAGGCTTCCCTACTTATTTTGTATTATACATGTATATTTCTAAGTATTTTATTTTATTATTATTATTTGGTAATATGGTTAAGAGAATTTTGTCTTGAATTAAATTCTCATCTTGTCTGTTGTTTACTTATACAAAGGCAACTGACTTGTTATTTATTATATATCCTGAGACATTACTGTATTTTTTTATGACTTCCAAGAGTTTTGTGGTTGAGTTTTGGGATTCTCTAGGTATAAGATCATATCATCAGCAAAAAGGGAGTTTTTAACCTCCTCTGCTCCCACTTGGATGCTCTTTCTTGTATTGTCTAATTGTATTGGCTAAGACTTCCAGTACAATGTCGAATAGTAATGGTGACAGAGGACAACCTTGTCTGATTCCAGTTCTAAGAGAAAAAGCCCTCAGTTTTACTTAGTTCAGTAAAATACTAGCTGTGGGTTTGTCATAGATAGCTTTGATCTGTTTAAGAAATATACCACCTATGCCTATACTCCTCAGTGTTCTAATTTTAAAAAAATAGATGGTGAATTTTTATTAAATATTTTTTATGCATCTATTGAGAAGATCATGTAGTCTTTGGTTTTACTTCTGTTGATATGGTGAATAACGTTTATGGACTTGCATATAATAAATCAGTCTTACATTTCTGGGATAAAACCTACTTTATCTTGATGTATGACTTTTTTCATAATAAGCTTTAATTTATTAGCTAAGATTTTATTGAGCATTTTAAAATCTATATTCATTAGTAAAATTGTTCTTAAATTCTCTTTTGTAGTTGGGTCTTTTCCTGGTATTGGTATGGGGGTGATTTTTGCTTAAGAGAACATGTTAGGGAAGATTCCTTACTCCTCAAAAATTTTAAATAATTTCTGCTTTAAGGAGTAAGTTCTTTTGTAAAGGTTTGATAGAATTCTGAGGTGAAGACCTAAGGACCAGGGCATTTCTTTGTTGAGAGATTTTTAATTTTCTTCTTGAACTCACTGTTTAAAGTTGGTCAGTTAAGGAGATCTATTTCATCAGTGCTAAGTCTTGGAAGACAGTGTAATTCCAAATATTGATCCATTTCCTTCACATTGTCAAATGTCTAGGCATATAGTTTCTGGTAGTATACAGAATTTATCTCTTATATGTCTGTGACATCAGCTATTATTTCCCCTTTATAATTTCTGTTTGAGATTACTAGAGATATTACTTTCGTATTTCTTGTTAGTCTGGACAAAGACTTATCTATTAATTTATTTTCTCAAAAAAAACCTACTTGTTTCATTAATTTTCCAAATGATTCTTTTGTTTTAAATTTCATTGATATTTGATCAAATTTTGGATATTTCTTTTCTTCTGATGGATTTAGGATTAGATTGTTCTTTTTCCTATGACATCAGATGGATTGTTCATGTGAGTTTGTTCATGTGCTCTCTTTCTGTTTTTTAAATGTAGACTTCTAAAATGATAAATTTTCCTCTGAGGACTGCTTTTGCTCTATCCCATATCTTGTGTTATCATTGTTGTTATACTCAAGGAACTTAATGATTTTTGTTTCAATTTCTTCCTGCACCTAGCTATCATTCAGCATAAAGTTGTTTAACTTTCATATCTTTGTGTGAGGTTGAACTAGAGTTGAGTTCCACTTTTAGTGCCTTTTGGTCTGAAAAGATGCAAGGAAAAAATTCAATTCTTTTTATTCAGTTGAGGTTTGTTTTGTGCTATAAGATATAATCAATTTTGAATAACATTCAATGGGATGATGAGAAGAAAATATATTCCTTATCTTTGGGATGGAGAGTTCTATATATGTCTATCAAGCACAGTAGTTCTAAAATCTCATTTAAATCTCTAGTATCTTTGTTTAAATTATGTTTGGAGGATCAGTCCAGTTCTGAGAGAACATTATTAAAGTCCTCTATTATTATATTGTTATAGGATGTCATATTGCTCAGACTGAGCAAGGTCTGTTTCAAGAATCTAGGACCATACAAACTGGATGCATAAATATTTAGAATTGAAAGGTCTTCTTGTTGTATTTTTCTATTGACCAATATGAAGTGACCATCATTTTCACTTTACAGTTTAGTTGCTTTAAATCTACATGTATCTAAAAAGAAGATTGCAACCCCCCTTTTTTCTTTTATTACATATCTTATAGCATAAATATGTACATTAATGCAATCATGGGGTACAGTGTACTGTTTTCATATACATTTTGAAATACTCTCATCAAACTAGTTAACATAACCTTCATGTCATTTTCTTAGTTATTGAGTTAAAACATTCATACTCTGCTTTTAGAAAGATTCACTTGTCCCCTTGTAAGATAAACCATAAAGGTGACCCTACCAATCTCCCTCCCTCCCCCATCCACTTCCCTCACCTCCTCCCATCCACCCCCCTCACTTCCTCCCATACTCTCTTCCCATGGAATACTACGCAGCCCTAAAGAAGGATGGAGTCTTTACCTCCTTCGTGTTTATGTGGATGAAATTGGAAAATGTACTTCTTAGCAACCCCTCTTTTTTTCTGACTTCCATTTGCCTGAAAATTAGATTTTCAACCCTTAAATTTGAGTTTTAATTTGTCTTTTGATGTGAGGTGTGTCCTGCTGACAGCAATTAGATAGCTGGTGTTTTTTAAGCCATTGACATTTATTGAAATAATTGATAAGTGTGGTCTCATTTTATTCATCTTATTTTGTGAAAGTCTATGGCTTAGTTTTTTCTTTTGAATCATTTTGGAAATGAGGTTCTGTCCTTCCATTTCTGGGTGTTTATTTTGCTGAAGATCTATTGTGATGGTCAGTGTGAAA
>CAUYTI010114575.1:0-11959 GCA_963575145.1 Galago senegalensis | reverse complement strand
AGAATGAAGTGGAAATGTTGAACAGACCTATATCAAGTTCTGAAATAGCATCAACTATACAAAATCTCCCTAAAAAGAAAAGCCCAGGACCAGATGGCTTCACATCAGAATTCTACCAAACCTTTAAAGAGGAACTAGTACCCATACTATTCAACTTTTTCCAAAATATAGAAAAAGACGGAATACTACCCAACCCTACAGAATCTTATGTATTTGTTCCTCTCCCTCCTTCCCTGTTTTCAATCAGAAGTACGTTCCTGGAGGCTGGGAATTTCTGTGTTCATTACTCTATCACTTGAGTCTAAACCTGTTTTAACTATGTGCACAAAAAATATCAGTTGAATATATGATTTCAATGAGCTCTTACATGAAATATTCAGATCTCAGAGTTAAGAGAATTCAATACCTTATAGCTCTAGCATTACTATTACTTCATCCTTGTGATTCATATGCTATTTATCAGAATGTTGATGTAAGAAGTATGCCTCATAAGAATAATTCTTTTGGTTCATAAATGTTGTTGATGTAAGAAGTATGCCTTATAAGAATAATTCTTTTGGTAAACTATAAATGTGCAAGATATATTCATGTTAATCCTCAGCAGATGCATGATTTTTTAGATTAAAAGTTTTATTTGGAAAGCCTTAAAGTTATTATTTCTCACTACAGATAGTCAAATTATGTCTTTAATGTAAATGTTTATATTCACTTTCTTCTCTTCACAAAACTGAGGGAAAAAGTAGATAACCTCATGGTTTGAACCTAAAAAAATTGACAAAGTGAACCATTTTACCAACTACTTCTTCTAAAGATTGAAGCACATCTAAAGTAATTTAATATATATTTTCCTACAACAGAACAAGTCGATTTTATTTTCTAAATTTGGAAGTGTGAACTAAAAGAATGCAGGAATAAATAGAGAAATTCAAGATACTATCAACTGGAATCATTTGCATGAACAGTTAATAAGGGAAGATTTATGTTCCTGAGTTTGCATAAATAGTAATGTCATAATGCTACCTACATTAACTTCACCCTAAAATAATACTATACAATGAAGCAATGGGTTTGATATGTCAGTTGTATTTTTAAAACACATCAAAATATACATGTAACCATTAAAAGTTGAAAATTCCCTTTATCACCTAAAATTGCCAGTTATAATTGTATGACAACCGGGTAAACATTGTCTATGGTAGCACTATCCGTCAGAAACACAATAAAAGCCACAAATGTGAGGCATATATGTAATTTTAAATTATTAGTGCCAAATTCAAAAGTGCAAAAAAGGAAAAATTAATTTTGATAATATATTTGTGTAATGCAATATATCAAAAATACCATTTTCATATACAATTGATATAAATATCATAAATGAGGTATTTTACTTTTTTAACATGAAGTCTTTGAAATTTGGTGTGCAGTTTCTACTTACAGCACCTCTTTACTTCCTATCACCAAATACTGTACAAATCCTGGAAATTTCTTCATTAAAACTGAATGCCAGTGTCCTGAACCTAATCAGATGATGGTTACAAACACAGAAAATGAACATTCACATCTATATACATTTTTTCTTTTTAGTGATAATTTCTCACTATGTTGCCCCAGGCTGGTCTCAAACTTCAAGCAATTCTCTTACTTTGGCCTCTTAAAGTGCTAAGATTACAGGTGCTAACCTCCATGACTGGCCTATATATTTTAAACAACAAAGTTATCCTTTGTTTAATTATACATGCAGCATTATGGGATTAGGATGTTTCTTTTCTTCATTTTTCTTATTTTATTTTATTTTTTATTGTGATGAAACACTTAACGTACCCTTCCAAAGTTTTTAGGGTACAATAAATTTTTATTGACTTTAGGTGCCAGATTGCGCAACAGGTCTCTACAACTTATTCATCTTTTGTGACTGAAATTTTATGCTTATTATTTATTAAGAGTAATCCCCCATTTCCCCTCCCTCACTAGTGTCTGGCAATCACCATTACACTCTCTAATTCTATGAATTTGAGTATACCTCATGTGAGGGGAATCATACATTTTTTTCATACATTATTTGTCTTTATGTAACTGGCTTATTTCACTTAGCCCAATGTCTTCAAAGTTCATCCATGTTGTCACATATTGCAGAATCTCCATTTTTAAATGCTGAATCACATTCCATTGTATGTATGGAATGGATTTTTTAAATCCATTCATCTGTCAATGGACATTTAAGTTGTTTCCATATTTTGGCTACTGTGAATAGTGCTATTATGAATGCAGGAGGGCTGATATCCTAATTTCAATTTTTTGAAATAAAAAAACCCAAAAGGTATTTCTATTTTCCATCTTTTGATAAAACTTTCTACTCTTTTTCATAGCAGCAACACCATGTTTTGTATTCTCACCACGCCAGTGTACAAGAGTTCTAATTTTTCCACATTCCTTCAAACACTAATCTTTGCATTTTGATAACAGCCATTTCTGCAGATGTGTTACAATATTTCATTCTGGTTTTGATTTGCATTTCCCTGATGAGCAGTGACATTGAGCCTTTTTAATAATGTACTTTGTTTAATACTGTATGTCTTCTTTGGAAAAACGTTTATGTAAGATCTTAGCCCATTTTTTAATTATGCTGTCTATGATTATCATTTAATACTGAGTTATAGGAGTTCTGTATCTATTTTGGAGATTTTCGCCTTATATGATTTTCATATGTTTTCTTTTATTCCCTTGATTTTTCTGTTGATTACTTTTTGTTATTGTTTAAATGCTTTTGATTTGATTTGTTTCCACTTGTTTGTTTTTATTGCCTGTGCTTTTGTTGTCACATGCATGAAATTATTCCCAAGAATAATACTGTGAAGTTTTTTTTTCCCTGTGTTTTCTTCTAAGAGTTTTACAGATGAAAAGCTCACAGCTAACATGATGCTCAATGGTGAAGAACTAAACACTAAAACTAAACACAGGGAAGGGAAGAGAAGGGAAAGGAAGGGCCTACTATCATGGAAAAAGGCATACTTGTTAGCTCTATTCAATGTAGTACTAGAAGTACTAGCCAAAGCAATTAGACAATCAAAAGAATAGAAGGCATCCAAATAAAAAAGGAAGAAATAAAATTGTCCATGTTTGTAGGTGACATGATATTACATAGAGTATCCTAAATACTCCATTAAAAAACTTTTAGAATAAATGAATTCAGTAAAGTTTCAGGATATACATGTAATCAACATACAAAAATTCGTGTAATTTTAAAACACCAACAATGATCTGGATGAAAGGGAATTAAGAAAACAATCTCATTGACAGTAGATTCAAAAATAACAAAATAGTAATAAGCTTACCTAAGGAGGTAATAAGTCTGTATATATAAAACTACAGGACATTTAGGAAAAAATTGGCACAAATAAATATAAAAATGTCCCATATTCATAAATTAGAATACTTAATATATTAACATTTTTATGCTACCAAAGTGATGCACAGATTTAATACATTCCCTATTAACATACAAATGGTATTTTTGTAGAAATATAAAAACTAACCTTAAATTTGCATAGAATCACAAAAGAACAATCTTGAGAAAGAAGAAAAAAATCTGGAGACATTACGTTTCCTAATTTCAAACTATATTACTAATTTGCAGTCATCTAAAGAATATGGTATGGTATAAGAGCAGAATAGAGAACTCAGAAATAAATCCACACACGTATGGTCAACGTATTTTTGACAAGGGTGAAAAGAATACATGATGGGAAAAGCATAATGTTTTCAACAAATAATGTGGGGAAACTGGATATCAAAATAAAAACACTTTAAAAATCCAGAAAAGAAAATGAATGAAATCTGAAGATACCTGACCTAAATCTTATACCATATACACAAATCAACTCAAAATGTATTAATGACCTACATGTAAGGCCCAAAGATTTTTGTTGGCTTGCTATCTATACTCTATGTACTCTGGAAAGTTCCAGAGCACGTACTGCATGTGTTTGTAAATAAATCTCCTCACATTCCTACTCTCTAGATTTCTTAGCAATACTGCTGGCAAATCACTTCGGGATTGTTTCATTTCACATCTGGGTAATGTAATCACCCACTGTTCAATGAGCTAAGTGGTTCCTGGCATGCCAAGCACATTGCTGCTGCAGGCAGGGGTCAGAGTGCAGTGTTCACAACAGACCTCTCTCCTAACCCAAGCCCAAGAGCCTCACCAAGTCCTCCCAAAAAACAGCTCTTCACTTTTTCACTCTAACTTTTACCTTTAGGGAGACTTGGAACCAGCTTCTGGGATGTGTATGGGATAGATGAAATATGTCCCTCCCCCTCATTGTACTCAAAGCATTTTTCTGTTCTTCAATCCAAAGACAAATTTCTGAAAATTGGTTCCATAGAAGAGTAAGCATAGGAAGCTTGACTGCTTCAAGCCACATTTCTGCCAGGGATTAACTGGGATCACACACTTCAGAAGTCTCTCTCACTTTCATACCATCTTTTTTGTTACCAAACTCAAGCATTCATCCCCTCCTATTGAGCTAATTACAACCAGTTATTTGCAAACAACATCTTAGTCTCTAGACTACTAAATCACTTACTAGAATTTTATATATGGAATTTAATGCCTACTGATAAAATCAAATTTACATCGATTTATAAAATTGAATTCCAAGTACATTTTATAGATAAGTCAATGGGCAGGAAAAAACATCACCATGGTTGGTCCACACAGAGAGACCTTGCTTCCAACAGTGTTGAAAATCTGAATAATGCTTTGCATTGTTTCTATTCTATCCTTACCTAAAATGACATTTGATTGTTCTGTATCCCAGTGGAAGTAAGTTATCCCACTGTATTGCACTGCACTGATTAAACATTAGAAATAAAATGCCAACATTTCCTCTTAGGCTGGCTGTCTACTGGAACTAGTAAAAACAGGCATTGCTAAAGGAAACTCAGCATATAGTAATATAGTCACAGAAAGGAATAAGAAAATAAGTGCTCTTTTCTTTTTTGTTTATCATATTAGTAAACACTAGTTGATATTACTAAATCAATCTTGTTTTATTCTTATTTAAACACTCACATATCAGATAATGTATATGTTATATGATTATATATTACAAGACAATTAAGTTAACCTGGATCACAACAAGCTGATCTCTCTGATACCAGCGAATGAACCAAAAGACTCACCTGAGGAGGAGGGCTCACCCCACACATGACTTCTTGGTGAATGTTGTGTATGGCCAGCCAGGGTACTGACCATACAAGTTGGTGGCTGGGGGACCGCAAGAAACACTCACCTGAACATGATTTCTATGAAGTGAAGCTTTTCCATGGTGGTGGTGGGAGGAGCTTAAAGAAACTGCACAGCCGGCGGGAGCTCAGTAAGGTGGAATGGCTAGGGTGGTGCTAAGCATCCTGCATCCCTGCCCCAAAGCTAACAGGAACAGATGCAAAAGATGAGAATCCAAGGCAGACCTTGGCCAGCGACTGTGCTCACAGCCTATTCTGGCCTTACTTGCTCTATGTTTCTCTTTTCCTCCAGATTCCACATGGTTTTGATTTTTAATTATTATCTTTGCATCTTTTATCTTCCGTGTACCACCTTTACTCATTGGTAAGGTCACTTCTGGTGAAGTATCTGTTCCATCGACCTGGTTCTGAATTTTTTAAGCCTTGTCACCCTGTTTTATTTGTTAGAGCTTTGTAGAAAGTTACTATATCCACTATTTCCATCTTTCTCAAATTGTTTAATTGAACCATAGAATTATTTTATTAAGCTACTAAAATAATGTAAATCCCATGTGTTAAGTCTGTCAGCTACTTTTGGGAGAATTTAAATCTCCAAACGCTTTGGGTTCTGATGGAAGCAGTTGAAACATCTCTTTATTTATTTAAACCATCTGTATTGCTCAGTAAATTTTTATAGTTTTCTTTATGTACATTTCACATTGCAAACAGTCTGCTTATTTTATTTTATTTTATTCATTGCTATTGCAAATAAGACCCTTAATCATAGTTTTCTGATTTGTTATTGATTTTCAGATGTTTATCTTATATCTGACCACTCTCCTGAACAGTCTTATCTCTGACATACTTTGGTTCTTATCATATAATCGTATCACTTATAAATGATAAATCAGTCTCTTTTTTCCTCATAGTTGTATCTCTTATTTCTGAGTTATGCTGTGTAGTCACTGGTCAAAAATGTCACAACACACTTATAATGGTAAAAGTGAATATATTAGTTTGCTAGGGCTGTCTGAAAAAGCACCACAGACTAGAAGGCTTACGCAACAAGAATTTATTTCCTCACAGTTCTGGAAGTTTAAGAAGCTGGAAGTTTAAGATCAAGGTGTCATCAGGGTTGGTTTCTTTTGATGCCTCTCTCCTTGGTTTATCGATAGTCATCTCCCTGTGTCTTCATGTGGTCTTCCCTCTGTACAAGTCTATGTTCTGATTTCCTCTTCTGAGAAGGACATCAGTCATCTAGGATTAGGGCCCACCCCAATGACATCGTTTTAACTTAACTACCTCTTCAAGGATACTATCTCCACATATTAGAAGATACTTGACAATTAGAATAAGAATTTTGGAGGAATACAATTTATCCCTTAGCAGCGAGCATCCTTGTCTTTAGTGGGAATGTATCTGATGTTTCATCAGCAAGTCTGCTGTGTACCTTGGTTTAAAAGAGATACTTTTTTCCTTTTGGAAAGAAGCGTGGAGAGTACTCAGGGATCTAAAAGTAGACCTGCCATTTGATCCTGCAATTTCTCTACTAGGTGTATATCCAAAAGACCAAAATCACGAAGCTCCCGGGAGACGTGGGGAGCTGTCACCAGGGCCGGAGGAAGCACCGTGTCCAGCCCCTGCCCTCTGTGCCCTCCCGCGCTGGGCTGCCCACCAGGCAGATCTGCGCTGATCTTTCAACCGTAACCGCACTGCCCTCCCACCAGCCTCCCGAGCAGGCCTCCTGCCTCACTGGCTCTGGCAGAGCAGCCGTTTGGTGCAGGCGCAGGTGGTGGCTGGGGGACTGTGCTCTTTCCGGTTTTGGTAGGCAGGGTCTCACCCTGTAGCCCTGGGTAGAGTGCGGTGCCATGACAGCTCACTGTCACATCGGACTCCTGGGCTCAAGTGATCCTCCTGCTGCAGCATCCCAAGTAGCTGGGACTACAGGGACCTGCCACAGCACCAGGAAATAAAATGGGTTTACATGTTGTCACCTCAGAGAGACACTTTCCACAACTGCTCTCCAATACCATCCCGTCTGCGTCTCCACCTGGAAGCCCATCTATCTTTTGAACATAAGCACTAATCACAAGCTGCAATTCCCTCTCTTATTTTTATTTATTTATTTATTTTGAGGCAGAATCTCACTGTGTCTCCCTCAGTAGAGTGCTGTGGCATCACAGCTTGCAGCAACCTCAAACTCTGGGACTTGGGCAATTCTCTTGCCTCACCCTCCCAAGTAGCTGGAACGACAGGCGCCTGCCACAACACCTGACTGTTTTTTTGTTGTAGTTGTCATTGCTGTTTGGCAGACCCGGGGCTGTTTTGAACCCACCTGCCTTGGTGTATGTGGCTGGCGTCCTAAGGGCTGAGCTATTAGCACTGAGCCTTCCCCTCTTATTCTTATCACCTGTCAGCCTCAGGCAAGAGGGACCCTGCCTGTCACATTCTTGATTAGATCCTCTACCAAGCCACAGAATAGAACAGGACCTCTGTGAATGCTTGTTGGTTAAATGATTAAAACAATTACAAACACAGAAGAAAAGAAAATCACTAAATGTTCTCCTATAGAAAGAGTTGGCGGAAATGCAATTTGTTAATGAAAATGCATTTTATGATAATCACAAGAGCTCGTAGTATATACATACCTGGTGTTTGATATGACCAACAAGTCATTGTACAAGAAGAGGTACTGCTTCTGCCTCCTCCAGCCTCTTTTCAGTTCTACGGGGCTATGGAGCAGCAGGAGATGATCCAAGGAGGCTTCCTTGTGTGTGTCCCCTTCTCAGAAGGAGTTCCTTCTGCAGCATGGCAACCACTAGGGACAATGAATGAGTCAGTGCTGAGATATATGAGAGTTTGCCAAACGCCTAAGGGTGACAGAATCTGAAAAGTACAGTCAATCTCCTGCTACTGGCAGGAGCCACACAAAGGCATGAGAAGAAATACGCTAGCACGTGGGAGCCAACACCAGCTCCCAGGTGATAGCTAGAAAACTAAGAGGGGCTTCAGTACCACAACCCCAAGGAACTGATGTTGGCAAAACCTGATCTCAGAAGCAGATTCTTCTCCAGCCCCAACAGTAAGGAACACAACTCTGCTGACACCTCCATCAACCTTGTGGGACCCTAAATAGTCAAACCCACCTGGACTTCTGACCCACAAAAGTGTAACATAAATTCCTGTTGTTATAAACCACAAATCCTATGGTAATTTGTTATAGTGACATAGCAAACAAATACAGACTTGGGTAACTGGACGTCAAGTGCTGTTGTAGTAAACATCTAAAAAATGCAGAAGTGGCTTTGGGATCAGCAGTAAGTGGATGTCGGAAGAAGCATGAAGAGCATGATAGAAAAAAAAAAGCCTAGATTTTCAAAAATACGGACTTTAAAGACTGCCAGTGAGGGCTTGTAAGGTAATGAGGAACATCACAGAGAAGTCCTAACTTGCCTTAGCCAATAGCTAAGACATCACAAACTGTGGGAAAAAATAGGAATTTTATGGCTCACCCCTGTAATCCTAGACTTTGGGAGACCAAGTTTGGAAGATCACTTTGGCCAGAAGTTTGAAACCAATCTGGGCAACAGAGTGGGCCCTCATGTCTATAAAAAAAAAATTAAATTTATCCAGCTGTGATGGCATGTACCTAGAATTCTGGCTATGTGGGGGGCTGAGGCATGAGAATCGCTTGAATCCAGGAGTTTGGGTTGCAAGAAGCTGTGATGATGCCACTATACTCTGGCCTGGGTGACAGCAGAGTGAGATCCTGTCTCAATAAACAAATAAATAATACAAATTTGAAAAAAGACACATGAATTTTATAGGTATTGCTGATTTTACAGGGCTCAGAAGTAATATGGTATTGAGAACTATAATAAGGGAGACCCTTGTTATAAGAGAGCAAAACATCTTAATGAGACTGTATCCTATATGTTGGAAAGCAGACCTTTTCAATGATAAACTAGGATATTTTGATGAAAAGATTTCCACGTAAATAGTTGTAAGAGTGGTATTTTTTCCTGATCACTGAGAGGACATGCTGATTGAACTTTGGGTGATCCTTTCAGGGTTCCTGGACATGATGAATGTTCCCACTATGGTCCTCTCTGAGACAATAAATAAAGGCTATGTTTGGCAGAGGCTCCAGTGTAAAAAGCCTCAGCTGAGAGTTAATGTTAAAGAAGGACATGCCAATCCCCAAGCCTGGAGCCTCCCAGGCTACACAGGAACCCAGCAGGGGAGGACTCTCCTTCCTTCTCCTCTTCCCTGTCTTGACTTTGCCCTGACAACCTGTATGCTCCTTGTGGACACACACCTGCCTCTCTCAAAACCCTTTTCTGCATCAATTGATAGAATCATATGGTCTTTGTTTTTCATTTTATTTATGTGGTGCTTTATATACCAACAATAGTCAAGCCGAAAAGATAGTCAAGAACTCTAGCCCTTTTACAGTAGTACCAAAAAAAAGATGAAAATCTTGGGAATTTATCTAACAAAGGATGTAAAAGATTTGTATGAAGAAAATTAAGAAAGTCTGAGGAAAGGAATAACAGAAGATGTTAACAAATGGAAAAACATGCCATGCTCATGGTTGGGAAGAATCAACATTGTTAAAATGCCCATACTACCCAAAGCAATTGACAGATTTAATGCAATCCCTATCAAAGCACCAATGTCTTACTTTTAAGAACTTGAAAAATAGTACTTCATTTTGCATGGAATCACACACACACACACACACACACACAAAAAAAAAAAAACCCAAATTGCCAATACAATTCTTAGAAACAAAAACAAATTTAGAGGCATCACACTATCAGACCTCAGTTTGTACTATAAATCAATAGTGATCAAAACAGCATGGCACTAGCATAAAAATAGAGATGTAGATTGATTGAATAGAAGACAGAATCTAGAGATGAATCCAGCCACATATCATCATTTGATTTTTGACAAGCCTAACAAAAAACATGAATTGGGGAAAAGAATCCCTATTTAACAAATGGTGCTGGGAGAACTGGCTAGTGACTTGACTTGTAGAAGACTGAAACTGGACCAATACCTCTCACCATTATAAAAAATTGATTCTTGTTGGAGAAAAGATTTAAAATTAAGACATGACACTAAAAACACCAGAAGTGAGTGCAAGGAAAACACTTGAAGATATTGGCCTGGGAAAATATTTTATGAGTAGGACCCCCCCCAGTGCCCGGCAACTGAAGCAACACCAAAAACATATTACTGGGATTCAATCAAGGTAAAAAGTTTCTGCATAGCTAAGGGCACTACAAGTAAAGCAAACAGCCTTCAGAATGGGAGAAGATTTTTTTGCAGGGTATGATTCTGACAAAGGTTTGATAATTAGAATCTACAGAGAACTCAAATTAGTCAAGAAAGAGAAAGATAAAACAACCTCATTTCCTTGTGATCAAGAGTCTTGAATAAAAACTTCTTTGAAGATAACAGGCAAATGGCCAACTAACACATAAAAAATGTTCATCATCCTTAATCATCAGAGAAATGCAAATCAAAACCACTTTGAGAAATCACCTAATTCCAGTAAGATTAGCCCACACTACGAAGTCCTGAAACTGGCATGGATGCAAAGAGAAGAGAACACTTTTACACTGCTGGTGGCATTTCAAACTAATACATCCTTTATGGAAAGAAGTATGGAGAATTCTCAAGGATATAAAAGTTGATCTTCCATTTGATCCTGCAATTCCATTGTTAGGGATCTACTAGAAGAACTAAAATTATTTTACATCAAAAACATTTGCATGAGAATGTTTATTGCAGCCCAATTCATAATTGTCAAGTCATGGAAGCAACCCAAATGCCCATCAACCCATGAGTGGATTAACAAACTGTGGTGTATGTATACCATGGAATACTATTCAGCCATAAAAGAAGATGGAGACTTTGTATCTTTTATGTTTACCTGGAAAGACATCCTTCTAAGTAAAGAATCTCAAGAATGGAGGAAAAAGTATCCAATGTGCTCATTATTATGAAAACAAAATAAAAACACTTATACTCTCTCAGGAATAATAAAACACAAATATCGTCTAACAAGGGAGAAGGAGGAAGGAGGAGGGAGGAGAGGGAGAGAGAGTTTGGTGGAAGGAGAGATGGCATTTGATGATTTTACAGGACCTTGGTACATTTCTAAACAATTAAGAGTAAACAGTAAATGTCTTACCACAAAAAATAAGTGAGGTGATATTTGTATTAATGTTTTATTTAAGCATTTCATATTGTATATCAAATAATTACATTGTACCCCCTAAATGTATAGTTATGATTTAATAAAAAAATTTTAAAAAAACCAAAAATCACTTTATAATAAAGACATTTGCACCAGATTGTCAATTGCAGCTCAATTCATAATAGCCAAGTCATGGAAGAAGCCCAAGTGCCCATCGACCCATGAATGCCTTAACAAATTATGGTATATGTACACCATGGAATATTATGCAGCCTCAAAAAAGATGGCGACTTTACCTCTATTATGTTTACATAGATGGAGTTAGAACATATCCTACTTAGTAAAGTATCTCAAGAATGGAAGAAAAAATATCCAATGTACTTTACAATCACTCACACTTCCATATGAAGAATAGATCACAACTATGGCCCAAGATGAAGGAGGGAGGAGGGAGGATGGAAGGGGAAGAGGGAGGTCAGATTGAGGGAGGGTGAATGGTGGGATCAGTGAGTAGGGCACCAG
>CAUYTI010114574.1:0-31259 GCA_963575145.1 Galago senegalensis | reverse complement strand
GCTGGGACCACAGGCGCCCACCACAACGCCCGGCTATTTTTTGGTTATAGCCGTCATTGTTGTTTGGCGGGTCCGGGCTGGGGATTCGAACCCGCCACCTTAGGTGTACGTGGCTGGCGCCTTAGCCGGTTGAGCTATAGGTGCCGAGCCTGAGTTTTTATCTTTTAACCACAAATGCTCTTTTCTAAGCACTTTCTAATTCAAACGCTTAAGGAAACAGTAACAAATATAGTAGCCTTCATCAAGGACATTTTCTTCCCTTTACTACTAGAAAAGAACTTCTGAGAGCTGTTCAATAATGAACAGCACATGTTCACTAGACAAGTACAAGCTTCTTTGATACCTCTGAAAGCACTGACAGCAAATAAAGCTATCTGTATAAGAGAAGTTAATGCTTACTTTTGTTCATACAACGGTTATGGGTCTTTGAATCCTTGAGTAAAGTGGGAAGAAATGTTGATAGGATCAACAAGTAATGGGAGCTCAACACCTGTGGCTCAAGTGGCTAAGGCACCAGCCACATACACCTAAGGTGGTGGGTTCAAATCCAGCCTGGGCCTGCCAAAACAACAAGGACAGCTGCAACCAAAAAATTGCCGGGCGTTGTGGGAGGCTGAGGCAGGAGACTTGCTTGAGCCCAGGAGTTAGAGGTTGCTGTGAGCTGTAATGCCACAGCACTCTACCCAGGGGGATAGCTTGAGGCTCTGTCTCAAAAAAGAAAAAAACAAGTGATGGGAACATTTCCCTCATTAAACTCAGAGAAGCTTTATGGCTGAAAGCCACGTTCCCCTAAACCAGTAGTTCTCAACCTGTGGGTTGTGACCCCTTTGTAACAATGAAAATACACTGCAGCATTAGGAAGGTTGAGAACCCACTGCCCTACACATTATCACCTATATTTTACATTCATGGGACTGAATTCCATTTAGGAATTTAGGGGTAATAATCTTGCCCCAGACTCCGGCTACACAATTAAACTGATGGGGCAGATCTATAAAAACATTCCCATATCAACACAGCAGTATGGTATTCTGAAAAATATTACCGATTTTAGAGTTACAGAGATACGGGTTTGAATATTAGTTTGATCACTAACTATTATGAGATTTTGGCAAGTCACTTAAATTCTGTGAGTCTCAACATCCAGGGAAAATGGGGGAAATTATATTAAACTCTGGACCTCTTGTGAAGATAAATGGTAGAGTATTTATCAAATGCCTAACATGGCTCAGCACCTATAGTTTAAGCAGCTAGAGTGCCAGCCACATACATCTAGAGCTGGCAGGTTCGAATCTAGCCCAGGCCTGCCAAACAAAAATGATGACAGCTACAACCAAAAAAAAAAAAAGCTGGTTGTTGTGGCAGGCACCTGAAGTCCCAGCTACTTGGGAGGCTGAGGCAAGAGAATCACTTAAGCCCAAGTGTTGGAAGTGGCTATGAGCTATGACACCACAGCTCTCTACTGAGGATGACAGCTTGAAACTAACACATCAGCAACAGAGTATATTCTCAAAAAATTATATAACTATTATTTGTACTATTCTTTCTTTCTTTTTTTTTTTTTTTTTGAGGCAGAGTCTCACTATGTCACCCTTGGTAGAGTGCCATGGCACCACAGCTCACAGCAACCTCAAACTCTTGGGCTTAAGAGATTCTCTTGCCTCAGCCTCCCAAGTAGCTAGGACTACAGATGCCCCCCACACCAGGCTATTTTTGTTGTTGTTTTAGTTGTCGTTGTTTGGCAGGCCTAGGCCGGGTTCAAACCCGCCAGCCCTGGTGTATGTGGCCGGCACCCTAGCTGCTGAGCTACAAGCGCCAAGCCATAACCATTATTTTTCTTTTTTTTTTTTTTTTTTTGAGACAGAGCCTAAAGCTCTCCACCTGGGTAGAGTGCTGTGGCATTACAGCTCACAGCAACCTCCAACTCCTGGGCTCAAGCGAGTCTCCTGCCTCCGCCTCCCAAGTAGCTGGGACCATAGGCCCCCGCCACAAGGCCCGGCTATTTTTTGGTTGCAGCCGTCATTGTTGTTTGGCGGGTCCGGGCTGGGGATTTGAACCTGCCACCTTAGGTGTACATGGCTGGCGCCCTAGCTGGTTGAGCTATAGGCGCCGAGCCTATTTTTCTAAGGTAAATACATATGTAACATTCAGCCAAATGTTATATGATTTTTTCTTTTTTTTCTTTTTTTCTTTACTAAAGATTATAGGCAGGGGTATCATGAAATGTATGCACGGACCTATTTTTGCTAATCAGCTTTCATTAATGTTTATGTATTTAATGCGTGGCCTAACAACTCCTCTAATGTGTGCCAGAAAAGAAAAAGTGTTGAACACCCCTAATTAGAGTAAGATTTGTTCTTTTTTTTGAGACAGATTCTCACTTTGTTGTCCTCAATAGAGTTCCATGGCACCATAGCTCACAGTAACCTTAAACTCTTAGGTTCAAGTGATCCTCTTGACTCAGCCTCCTAAGTAGCTGGGATTATAGGCACCCACCACACCTAGCCATATTTATTTTCTTTTAGAGATGATATCTTGCTCTTGGCTCAGGCCGGTCTCAAACTCCTGAACCCAGACAATCCACCCACCTCAGCCTCCCAGAATGCTAGGATTATAGGCGTGAGCCAACGTGCCCAGCCTTAGAGTAAGATTTGTATAAATTCTAATCTTCTAGGCTCGGCACCTATAGCTCAACCGGCTAAGGCGCCAGCCACGTACACCTAAGGTGGCAGGTTCGAGTCCCCAGCCCAGACCCGCCAAACAACAATGACGGCTACAACCAAAAAATAGCCAGGCGTTGTGGCGGGCGCCTGTAGTCCCAGCTACTTGGGAGGCAGAGGCAGGAGACTCGCTTGAGCCCAGGAGTTGGAGGTTGCTGTGAGTAATGCCACGGCACTCTACCCAGGGGGACAGCTTGAGGCTCTGTCTCAAGCCAGCGCAAAACTGGATAAGGTGACAGGTAGTTTAGGGAGACCCCCCAAGTTTATCTTTGTCACTTCACCAACCCGAGTCCTGAATTCCAGAACACAGTAAGAGACCCTCACTTTAAAATTCAATAAACAGGCTAGACGCTGTGGCTCACGTCTGTAATCCTATCACTTGAGAGGTCAAGGCAGGTGGACTGCCTGCGCTCACGAGTTTGAGGCCAGTCTGAACCAGAATGAGACCCTGTCTCTAAAAGATAGCTGGGCATTGTGTGTAGTCCCAGCTACATGGGAGGCTGAGGCAAGAAGATCACTAGAAGAAGAGCACTCTACCAAGGGTGACAAAGTGAGACTCTCTCTCCAAAAAAAAATTCAATGAACATTTTGTCAAAGAAGGAAAGTCATTTTTTTGCCTAAATTTGGGGAAGAAGGGGGAAAATAGGAGATAAAAGATAGAGAATATTTTTTTCACTCCACATAGAGGGTACATTCCTTTTAAGCTCTAGTGATAGCATACTATGGTTTGAATGTGTCCCCCCCAAATCACGTGCTGGAAACATAATCACCCGTGCAATAGTGTTGTAAGGCAGGGCCAATCAGAGGTGACTGGCTTAGTGATACTATGCAGGGAGTGGGTTTGTTTCAAAGACAAGTTTAGCCTCTTGCACTCTCTTTCTTGCTGTTTGTTTCTCTTCTGCCCTCAGATGATGTACCCCAAAAAAAGACCTCACCAGATGCCAGCCCCTCAATCCTGGACTTCCTAGCTACCAAAATGGTGAGAAATAAATTTCTATTCATTATAAATTATCTAGTCTGTGGTATTCTGTTACAGCAGCACAAATGGACTAATACACAGCATATGTTTATGTTTCACAAAGAATGTCCTCGTGAATACAGCTAAGAGGTGAAAAATATGTTGCCTTGATACTCAAGGAATCATTTATTCTTTTGAGATTTCCCTATCAGAGCCTATAATCTATCACTGCTCAGTTTCCACAGATACTGATTTGCTTTCTTTCTGTCTCTACCATCTAGCACTCTCCTTATCCCAATCACACTCAGACTCTCTCTCTCTCTCTTTTGTTTTTTTTAGATTACACTGGAAGTCAAATTTAAGTTGTAGTTGAGCCCCTTCACCCAGCGGGCATGCTGAACACCCTCACATGGTGCACATTAGGTGAGATCCCACCAATCACCCTCCTTCCTCCCCTCTCCTCCTCTCCCTTCCCTCTTGCTAGATCATACTTGTGTTTTTTCTTTCTGTGGGTGTGTAGTTGTTTACATATTGGTTTCATATTTGTATTGAGTAGATTGGATACTCTTCTCCTCCATCCTTGAGATACTTTAGTAAGGTGTTTCAAATCCATCCAGATAAACACAAAAGATATAAAGTCTCCAACTTTTCTTATGGCTGAATAGTACCCCGTGGTATACATACACCACAGTTCATTAGTCCATTTATGGTTGATGGGCACTTGGATTGCTTTCACATCTTGGCAATTGTGAACTGATCTGCAATAAACATTCTGGAGCCAATGTCCTTATGATAAAATGATTTTTTTCTTCTGGGTAGATGCCAAGAATGGGATTGCAGGATTAAATGGAAGGTTGACTTTTAGTTCTTTGAGAATTATCCATACTTCTTTCCTTTTTTATTATTATTTTTTTAATTTTTCTTGGAGACAGAGTCTTACTATGTTGCCCTCAGTAGAGTGCCATGGCTTCACAGTTCAGAGCAATCTTAAACTCTTGAGCTTAAGCGATTCTCTTGCCTCAGCCTCTCAAGTAGTTGGGACTACAGGTGCCTCTCACAATGGCCGGCTATTTGTTGTTGTTGTTGTCATTGTTGTTTAGGAGGCCTGGACTGGGTTCAAACCCGCCAGCCCCAATCTATATGGCCAGCATCCCAACCACTAAGCTACAGGTGCCCAGCCTATCCATACTTCTTCCCATAGATGTTATATTAGTTCACACTCAGATTCTTCACTATGTCACTTCTCATTATAAAATACATCTTTATCCTTAAGCACATATTTCTTTTAAAAAATGCAAATCTCCATGACTCTTACCAAGGACTAACCAACGACAGGTAGTTTAGTTCATGTCATTTACAATCTTAGCTATACGCTAACAGTAACAACATTCTACAGGTATAGACATCAGCAAAAATAAAACATTGTGTATAAGAATTTGACAAAGAAGAAAAGGCTTTCATTTAAAGATTTAATGTGGGGTTCTTGAATTCATAAAGTCTGATATATGCTAATTTACACAGGTACTTCTCTGTCAGAATATACAATACAATGAATCAACTGAACGAATTATGTGGGTCATCATAAAGTTTTGAGATCCACAAAAATCAAGAAATGTAAAATCCTGGCTCAGTGGCTAGGGTGCCAGCCACATATACCGGAGCTGATGGGTTCGAACCCGGCTGAGGCCAGCTAGAACGATGACAACTATAACAAAAAAATAGCCAAACGTTGTGGTGGGCACCTGTAGTCCCAGCTACTTGGGAGGCTGAGGCAAGAGAATTGCTTGAGCCCAGTAGTTTGAGGTTGCTGTGAGCTGTGGTGCTATAACACTTTACCAAAGGCAACATAATGAGACTCTATCTCAATGTAAAATCTGAGCAGGCAGACACAAATGAAGCCCTCCCAGCAACATCAATAAGCCAAGCAAGTTAAAACTTGCAGAGAAAGGACACCATTAATTATATTTCTTGGAAGTGAAATAATAGATCACAACCCAGACTGTCTCAAAACTTCCACAGTGACCCACACATAAACACACCCAATACCACTGAAGAATCCTTATAAACTACCTACAGAAGATGTCAAGTGCTTTATCAATAGTTTACAAAGCAGGAGACACCATCGATTCTTAAGTAGACAGGGAGACGGCAGCCACCTGCAAGCCAAAAAAAAAACAATCCTCAGGGGAAAGCAACCCCACCAACCACCTGATCTCAGACTTTCAGCTTCCACAACTAGGCAGAGATTGGAGTGAAGTTTCTATAAACCGAGAACTGCCAGAAGCCAAGACAGAGGCACATCTCTGCCAACACCCTGATTTGACACCTTGGCCACCAAAACTGTAACCTAGCCATCTGCCTAGCTGTCAGCTGGACCAGTTCCTCTTGGAGCTTGCTGGACAAAGGCCATCGTGGAACTCCCCTTGGCCTCTGCATGGTTTGGGGCTCCCTAATATTCAACTGTAGTTGTCCCAGAAGAAGGACCTACCCTGGGAGGCTCTTAGTCAAGCAAGGGAGACAGACTGACAAGCAGAAAAGGTCATGGAAGATGGGGGACCCACAGTTAAAGAAGAACAAAGGGAAGAAGGAAAAAAGAGAAGAAAGGAGGAGAAGGAAATAAAGAAGAAAGCACACATGAGGAGAAATCAGCACAAAATAAAAAAAAAAAAACACCTCTGGCAAAATGAAGAACCAAAAGAGATCAACTCCCCCAAGGGATCACAATGGAGCCACAGAAGATTCCAATTACAAAGCAACTGTGGAAATGGCAGAAATGGAATTCAGATTATAGATAGCAAACACGATGAAGGGAATTTAGAGGAAAGTGTAAAACCAGCAAAAAGAAATCCAAGAAATTAACAAAATTAACGACAAAGTCTCCAAGGATCTGGACAAAATTAGAAAGAATATAACTGAACTTAAAAAACTGAAAGAAGCCTTCAGGGGGTTCAAAACATAGCAGAAAGTTTCAACAGATTAATCCAGGGAGAAGAAAAATCTCAGAGCTTGAAGAGAAGGCTCTAAAGCTAGCCCAGTCATTTAAAGCAGAAGAGTAAAAGCAGAGCAGTTTCTTAGAGAGTTACATTACTAGACAAAGCATACAAACACACAAGTTATAGGCATCTCTGAAAAAGAAAAAGAAAGTCCCCAAAGCATAGAAGCACTAGTTGATATTATAGCTAAAAATTTCCAAGCATCGCCAAAGATTCAGACATATACCTACTCTATGAATACTGAACACCAGGATGACTCAATTAAAACAAAGGTTCTCCTAAACATGTTATAAAGAGAAAATTCTATAAGCAGCCAGGTATAAGGAGTAGCTGACCTACAAGGCCAAATCCATCAGGGGAATAGCTGGCTTCTAAGCAGAAACTTTACAAGTCAGGAGAGAGTGGGCTCATACTTTTGTTCTTCTCAAGTAAAACAACTGTCAGGCTAGGATTCTGTATCCTGAAAAACTCAGTTTCATATTTTAAGGAGAAATCAGATATTTTATGACAAGCAAATACTGAAGAAATCTGCCACAACAAGACCTACCTGTAGGAGATACTTAAACCTGTACATACACAGACCAACACAGTGGCCCCTAGCAAAATAAAGATGCCAAGAAACCAAAGGACAAAAAGCCTGGCTACTACAATGGCCTGTGTGGTAAAACAAGGCAACAGAATCCCATATAACAATATGAACAGAACTCCACCCTATCTATCAATCCTCTCAATAAATGTGAATGGCTTGAATTCTCTACTGAAGAAACACAGTCTATCTGACTGGATAAAATATATATAAACCAAGTACATGTTGTCTTCAAGAAACACATCTAACCCCCAAGGACATGACTTAGGGTAAAGGGTTAGAAAACACAATTTCAGACAAATGGAAACCCAAAGAAAGCAGGGCTTACAATTCTTATTGCAGATACAACTGATTTTAAAGCAACGAAAGTAAAGAAGGCCAAAGTGACACTATATACTGGTTAAAGGAACAAGACATTTCAATTCTAAATATTTTTGTACCAAAATTCTAAAGTTTTCCAAATGCTTCCAATTTTTTTTTTTTTTAAGTAGGGACAGGGTCTCACACTTGCTTAGGCTGGTCTTGAACTCCTGAACACAAGGATTCCTCCTGGCTTAGCTTTCCAGAGTGCTGTGCTTATAAGCATGAGCCACTGCGCCCAGTCTGCTCCCAGGTTTATATAAAGCAAACCCTACTAGATCTGAACAACATGATAAATAACACCATCATAACAACCAGGGACTTCAACACCCCATTGAGAAAACTGGACAGATCCTCCAAGCAGAAACTAAACAAAAAATAGACTTAAATACAACTCTAGAAAAATGCACTTAACAGACACATACAGAACATTTCATTTCAATACTACTGAGTATACATTCTTCTCATCAGCCCATGGATCATATCCCAAGATTGATCATATCCTAGGTCACAAATCAAACCTCAACAAAGTAAAAGAATAGAAATTACACCTTGTATCTTTACAGACTACAGTGGAATTAAAGTAGAACCCAATTCCAATAGAAACACTAATCACCACACAAAGTCACAGAAACTAAACAATGCTTTGCTGAATGACAGCTGGGTCAAGGAGGAGATAAAGAAAGAAATTATTATATTCTTTGAAGAAAATCACAATAAGGCCACAAGCTATCAAAACTCATGGGATACTAAAAAAGCAGTCCTAAGAGGGAAATTCACGGTATTAAATGCCCATATCCAGAAATCAGAAAGTGTGCAAATCAATAATGTGATCAACTGTCTCAAGGAATTGAAAAAGAATGAGCAATCCAATCCAAAACCAGTGGAAGAAAAGAAATAATCAAAATCAGATCAGAACTAAATGAAATCAAGAACAAAAGAACCATTTAGAAGATTAACAAAAGGTTGGTTCTCGAAAAGATAAATAAAATTGATAATTCCAGATTAACCAGAAACAGAAAAGATTCCTAATAAGCTCAATCAGAAATGAAAAGGGGGAAATAATACCACAAAAATATAAAATATCATCACTGAATACTTTGAAAATGTCTATGCCCAGAAATTCGAAAACATGAAGAAAATGTACAAAATCCTTAAATCACACTACCTCCCTAGACTCAGCAAGAAACAAAACTCCTGAACAGATTAATATCAAGCACTGAAATTGAAAGACTAAGCTTCTAACAAAAAAAAAAGATGCAGACCAGATGTTTTCACACCAGAATTCCACCAAACCTTCAAAGAAGAGCTTATAACTATATTGCAGAATCTATTCCAAAACACTAAGAAGAAAGAAGCCCTCCCCAACTCCTTCTATAAAGTAAATAGCACCCTGATACCAAAACCAGGAAAGGACACAACAACAAAAAACTACAGACCAACATCACTAATGTTTATTCATGCAAAAATGTTCCATAAAATCTTGGGAAACAGAATTCAGCTGCAAATCAAAAGAAGAATTTATTATGACCAAAAGGGCTTCATCCCAGGAATACAAGACTGGCTCAACATACGCAAATCTATGAACATAATTCACCACATAAAAAGAGGTTGAAAACGAAGACCACAGGATCCTCTCAAAAGAGGCAGAAAAAACATTTTCAGCATCCTTTTTTGATAAGAAGACTTAAGAAAACTGATAGAAGCCATCTACAACAAAACAACAGTCAATACCATGTGGAACAGAGAAAATCTGAAAGCATTCCTGCTTAGAACTAGAACCAGACAAAGATGTCCACTGCTGCTACTACTATTCAACATAGTGCTAGAAGTTCTAGACCAGGCATTCTCAAACTATGGCCCACGGGCCACATGCAGCCCTCCTAGACATTTATCTGGCCCGCTGGGTGTTTTTGCAGCCGCTGCCTATGGGGCTTAGCAGCCGACTTGTCCCGGGGCCCGCAGTCGGCCCTCTAATGGTCTAAAGGACAGTGAACTGGCCCCCTGTTTAAAAAGTTTGAGGACCCCTGTTTTAGACAATGCAATCAGACAAGAGAAGGATATCAAGCGTATCCAAGTGGTAGTCAAACTACCACTCTTTGCTGATGATACGATCTTGTACCTAGAAAACCCCAATGACTCAACTATGAGACTCCTGCAATTGATAAGGAAAGACAGCAAAGTCTCAGATTATAAAAATCAATGCACACAAATCAGTAGCCTTCACATACACCACAGTCAAGCTGAGGATCAAATCAAAGTCACAATACCCTTCACGGTAGCATCAAAGAAAATGAAATAACTTGGAATGTATTTAACAAAGGATGTGAAGTATTTCTATAGAAAGAACTGAGAACTATGAACTGCTGAGAAAAGAAATCACAGATGTTAACAAATGGAAGAACATACCATATTCGTTCCTTGGAAGCATCAACATTGTTAAAATGTCTATACCACCCAAAGCAATCTACAGATTTGATGCAATCCCCATCAAAATACAAACATCATACTTTAAAGATCTTGAAAACATAGCTCTATGTTTTATATGGAACAAGAGAAAAACCTTGAATGAGCAACATAATTCTACTAAATAAGAACAAATCTGGAAGTATCACATTACCAGACTTCAGACTATACTACAAGTCAGTAGTGATCAAAACAGCATGATATTAGCATAAAAACAGAGACAGAGAACTACAGAATAAAACAGAATCTGAAAATTATACCAGTCTAATACTGTCATCTGATCTTTGAGAAAGCAAACAAAACATACACTGTGAAAAAAAAAATCCCTATTTAATAATGGTGCTGAGAGAGCTGGTTAGCCACATGTAAAAGACTGAAACTGGACCTGTACCTTTTACAACTTAAAAAAATTAACTTGTGATGGATAAACGATTTAAATATGAAGGCTAGGTACTGTGGTACACACCTGTAATCCTAGCACTCTCGGAGGCCGAGGCAGGTGGACTGCCTAATGTCACAGGTTGGAGACCAACCTGAGCCAGAATAAGACCTCATCTCTAAAAATAGCCAGGCATTGTGGCAGGTGCCTGTAGTTCCAGCTACATAGGAAGCTGAGGCAAGAGAATCACTAGAGCCCAAGAGTTTGAGGTTGCTGTGATCTATGATGCCACAGCACTCTACTGAGGGCAACATAATGAGATGCTGTCTCAAAAAAAAGATTTAAATCTGAGACATATAACTATAAAAACCCCTAGAAGAAAGTGCAGGAAAATGCTTCATCTTCTTGGCCTAAGGAAAGTATTTACGAAGAAGACCCCACTGGCAATTGTAGCAACAACAGAAATACACAAATGGGACCTGATCAAGTTTTGTTTATTTGTTTTTATTCTTTTTTTGAGACAGAGCCTCAAGCTGTCCCCCTGGATAGAGTGCTGTGGCATCACAGCTCACAACAACCTCCAACTCCTGGGCTCAAGCGAATCTCCTGCCTCAGCCTCCTAAGTAGCTGGGACCACAGGTGCCCACCACAGCACCTGGCAATTTGTTTGGTTGCAGCCATCATTGTTATTTGGCGGGCCCAGGCTGGATTCGAACCTGCCACCTTAGTTGTATGTGGCTGGCGCCCTAGCCACTTGAGCCACAGGTGCTAAGCCTATTTGTTAGTTTTTGAGATAGTTTCAAGCTATTGCCCTGGGTAGAGTGCTGAGGCATCATAGTTCATAGCACCTCAAATTCCTGGGGCTCAAGCAAACCTCTGTGTCAGATTTTCTATTTTTAGTAGCGACGGGGCCTTGCTTTTGCTCAGCCTGGTTGCAAATCTGTGAGCTTTAGCAATCCACTTGCCAAGCCGCTCAGAGGCTAGGATTACAGGTGTGAGCCCCCCCCCACACCCCCTGACTGGACCTAATCAAGTTAAAAAACTTCTGTACAGCTAAGGACCCAAACAACAAAGCAAAAAGGCAACCCACAGAAAGAAGGTATTTGAATGATATGAATCCCAAAAAGGGCTAATAATCAAAATCTACAAAGAACTCAAATGTATCAAGAAAAGATCAAATGACCCCATTAAAAACTAGGCAAGGGACATGAACACAAACTTTTCTCATGAGGACAGATGAATAGCCAACAAACATGAAATGCTCATCATCCCCAATCATCAGGGTAATGCAAAATCAAAATCACTTTGAGATATCACCTAACCCCCATGAGAATGGCCACGTCACAAGGTCCCAAGACAATAGATGCTGGCATGGGTGTGGAGAGAAGGGAACACTGATGTACAGCTGGTGGGACTGCAAACTGGTACAGACTCTGTTTAAAGAAGTACGGAGGTTCCTCAAAGAACTAAAAGCAGACCTTCCATTTGATTCTGCAAACCCATTACTAGGTATCTACCTAAACGAGATGAAGACATTTTATTATAAGGACATTTGCACTTAAATGTTTATAGCAGCACAATTCTCAGTTGCAAAGATGTGGGAACAATCCAGTGCCCTTCAGCACATGAATGAATTAATAAAACTGCGATTTATGTATACCATGGAATTGAACTGTGATACATGTATACTATTCAGCCATAAAAAATATGGTGATTTTGTATCTTCTGTAACAACCTGAATGGATATGGAGAGCATTCTTCTAAGTAAAGTATCACAAAAATGGAAAAACAAGCATCACATATACTCAGTACTAAATTAGAACCAGCAGATTAACAACTACATGCTCACATGAGAGAAAAACTCGATTAAATTCAAGTGTGGGCAGGGGAGGCGCTGAGTAAATTCCCACCCAACAGGTACATGGCACAGGTATATTGTACATTTCCTGGGTGAAAGGCACAATGATAACCTGTATTTTAACCTTACAAAAACAAACTATGTAACCTAATCATATATAACCCCATATTAATCTAAAATTTGAAGAAATGCAAAAAAAGTAGCTGGGTGTTGTGGCGGGTACCTGTAGTCCCAGCTACTGGAGAGGCTGAGGCAAGAGAATCGCCTAAGCCCAAGAGCTGGAGGTTGCTGTGAGCTGTGACACCAGAGCCCTCTACTGAGGGCAACAAAGTGAGACTCTGTCTATAAAAAAAGAAAAAGAAAAAAGCTTTACAAAGCAATTTTACATGACCATTTACCATAATTAGTTGTAAAAATAAAATAAAAACATGAAGCAAAAAAAAAAAAATTTTTTTTTTTGGTTAGATTGGTTAGTGTAAGGTACCACCATTCAGTGTTTGCTGGTTGAGAGTAAGTGCGACCCAGGGAACCACTTTATGCAAAAGATGTCATCTCTATCATAATACTTTGATAGCCTTGTTTTACCAACTGTTAAGGGATAAATGCTAAATTTAACAGTTTAACCCAATAACAAGTTAAAAGAAAACTATAGGTCAGTTAAATCTGAATTATAATAAAAATGTTGATTACATCCTAAAAAACAAACAAAAAACAAGAAGTATATGGTAATGTTCTGTAAGTAGAAAAAAATGAAAGGAAATTGTTGAAAACAGTGAAAACTGCCAGGGAAGTTCCTCTTTTCCCTGGAAAAACTGGTTAGGAAATTTTTCTCTTTCATCTTTTAGAGATTAAAAAAGATAACTTTCTCTGGAAACACCAAAAATTATAATTTTGGTAATGATTACCAGTGTAATTTTTGTGGCCATGAAAAATAATGTCATGCTACTAAAATCTGAAACAAATACTGGAACATTGATCAATCAAACACATATTAATAAACATTTTAATTATTTATTTTTTGGAGATGGAGGGTCACTGTGTCACTCTCAGTAGAGTGTCATGGCATCACAGCTCACAGCAAACTCAAACTCTTGGGCTTAAGCGATTCTCTTGCCTCAGCCTCCCAAGTATCTGGGACTACAGGTGCAGTGCCCACCACAATGCCTGGCTATTTGGGGGCAGAAGGGGGAGGAGTTTGTAGTTGTCATTGTTGTTTGGCAGGCCTGGGCTGGATTGGACCCTGCCAGCTCCCATATGTGTAGCTGGCGTCCTAGCCACTAAGCTATAGGCACCAAGCCAAAGAAGACTTTAGAATGAAAGAAGACGACAAAATGATCTTTCGAAGACCTGAAATTACAGAAACTTCCCAAGTGCCCTACTTAAGTGACCTGCAGCATCTGTCTTTCTTTCTTTCTCTGGGGACTAGAGACGCTGGGCCTCAGAAATACTCTCAGCCCAACCTAAATAGTATGATCCTACATCTTTAACTTCCAGTAGAAACAAGAAATCAGAGTGAATATGTTTTTATTTTTGTTTTAAAAGGCTAGTGAAGTAAAGCAGCAGGAATGGAGAAGGAACAAATGATGCTGAAACTGATGTGATCAATTAGTTGTCATCACCACAGCACCGGGACCAACATAAGAACTCTCATTAAGGGAAGTGTTATCTCAGGACTCTTTCCTTCCTGGTGCTTTTCAAACAACAAAAATGCTTCCTAGTGATGTTACACCAACTTATCACTTTCTTAACCCACAGTTTTTTGGATTTTTTTAGAGACAGAGTGTCACTTTATTGCCCTTGGTAGAGTGCCGTGGTGTCACACAGCTCACAGCAACCTCCAATTCCTGGGCTTAGGTGATCCTCTTGCCTCAGCCTCCCGAGTAGCTCCCATAACGTCCGGCTATTTTTTGTTGCAGTTTGGCTGAAACTGGGTTTAAACCTGCCACCCTTAGTATATGGGGCTGGTGCCATACCCACTGAGCAACCAAACTATTTCAGGGATGGTACACAAAATTGAACCAGACAGGTAAAAATCTTGCCCTCATAGGGCTTGTGTTTTAACGGGGGAGACAAGAAGTAAAATTATTGGGGAATCACCTAATGAAAACAGAACAAGAAAATGTCACAGACTGACAGGAGAGAAGTTGAAAAGACTTCTTTAGCCAAGAAGGTCAGAAAAAATACTCTCAGGAGGGAACATCTGAGAACAGACCTAAATAAAGAAAAGAAACCACCCAATTAAGATCCTAAAGAATAGTATTCAGGTTATGGGAACAGTAACTGCCAAAGCCATGATTTGGAAATGAGTCTGTTTGGTTCAAAGATGTTAAACGTAGCTAAAACAGACTAAGGATTAGAAAGAAAAAAAGAGATCTGTAGGGTCTAGATCACATAGCCCCCAGAGGCAAAACAAGTTTGGGGTTTATTCCACTTGCAGTGGGAAGCCCACCGGAAGGCTTAAGCCAGCTTCTGCTGCGTCATCATACCCATCATTATGCCAGTATGTTACGTAAATGTCTTCTCTATTTGCAAATATTAAATCTAGCCAGGCCTGGTGGCTCAGGCACATAAGGCAGAAGGATCACTTAAATCCACGAGTTTGAATCTACAGTGAGCTATGATCACACCACTGCACACCAGCCTATGAAACAGAATGAGACTCCCTTTCTTTTAAAAAACAGATTAAAGGCTCAGCGTCTGTGGCTCAAGTGGCTAAGGCGCCAGCCACATACACCTAAGGTAGTGGGTTTGAATCCAGCCTGGGCCTGCCAAACAACAATGACGGCTGCAACCAAAAAACAGCCAGGCATTGTGGGGGGTACTTGTGGTCCCAGCTGCTTGGGAGGCTGAGGCAGGAGACTCGCTTGAGCCCAGGAGTTGGAGGTTGCTATGAGCTATGACGCCATGGCACTCTACCCAGGGGATAGCTTGAGGCTCTGTCTCAAAAAAAAACAAAAAAAACCAGATTAAATCTGCAATACCTCAGGCATAGTAGGGGAGATAAATACTGTTCACAAGCATAGAACTGCAAATGATTCAAAGAGAACTAAAATAGTTGTTTAAAAATAGTTTAAAAAAGTTGTTTAAAAATAACAACTTATAGGACTGATTATATTCCATTCCATTAATTACAATCACCCTTGCTTTGTTCCAAAGTTAAATCTAAGTTGGGAAAATCAATAACAGCATAAATCTTATTATGTCCAAGTATTAATTCAAATTAATATTTATCTTGAATTAGTAATTTTCCTGAAAAAAGAATTACTAAATTGGAAAACAGCCCTGAAGAATGTACCCCAGAATCCAGCAGGGAAAGACAAAGCAATAAATTATACAGAAGAGCTGTCAGATATTGAGGAGTGATTCCACAGGCTCCAAAATAAGAGTCCCCAGTGAAGATAATGGAGGGAATAAAAGAGAAGTTAATATTCAAAGAGATAATAATTGAGAATTTTCCAAATAAAACACAAAATGTATATACTATGAGTCCTCAGCAGCATATAAGATCCATATATATGTAGACATACAGACAATGGAACAGAACAAAGTCCAGAAATAGCCCTATACATGTAAGGTCAATTAATGTGAAAAAACAGTTTCAAGTTAATTCAAAGACAGCCTTTTAGGCCAAGTGCAGTAGTTTATGCCTGTAACCCCAGCACTTCGGAAGGTTGAGGTGGGAAGACCACTTGAGGCCAGGAGTTCCATATCAGCCTATGCTGCATAGTGAGAGCTGGCCTCTACAAAACAATAAACAACAACAATAAAACTCTCCCTTTTTTTTTTTTGAGACCGAGTTTCACTATGTTGTCCTCAGTAGAGTGCTGTAGCGTCACAGCTCACAGCAATCTCAAACTCTTGGGCTTAAGTGATTCTCTTGCACTCAGCCTCCCAAGTAGCTAGGACTACAGGTGCCCACCAGAACACCCAGCTATTTTTTTGATTGGTGTTGTCATTGTTGTTTGGCAGGCCCAGGCTGGGTTCGAACCCACCATCTCTGGTGTATGTGGCTGGCACGGTAGCCATTCAGCTATAGGTGCCAAGCCAACAATAAAACTCTTTTAATTAGCCAAGGGTGGTGGCACCTGAATATAACCTAACTACTGAGAAGGCTGAAGCAGGACTGTTTGAGCCCAAGAGTTGGCGGTTGCAGTGAACTATGATATGCCACTCCACTCCTCTCTGGGTGACAGTGACAGACCCTGTCTCTGCCACCCCCTCAAAGGTCTTTTAAACAAATGGTACTGGAAGCAAAAAAAGAGCTTCAAGTCTTACCTCACTTACTGTTCAAAAATTAACTCACATGAGAGCTGCTGGTACCAAAATGGAGTCACTAATATCAAACTTGAATGAAACGAAACACAGTCAGAAGAGACCAAGAAGAAAAAGCCTTCACACACATTTCTAACAGGACTTATCACAAAAGATTCTTGTACATAAACTGGCAGAAGGACTTATCATAGGAACTTCCTCAAGATCACAGTATTCCAGATAAGCCACTCCAGCAAGAACGCTTAGGCAAAGACTGTCTCTACCAATGAACAAACACCAGCTCTGGCGATGAGCCTATGAAACCTTATTTCAAATCAGCTGGTGTTGACTTCTCTTTGATTTTAAAAGCTTCCCTAACCCCCTGATATGCCTATGACCCAGCATGGCACACATATCCAGAATTGTAATTTTTTTGCTATTCCCAAATAAACTCATTTGTTCTAGAGAACCTATCTCTCTAGTGCTTTTTTTTTTTTACGTGAATACATAGAACCATATGTAATAGCTACAACTAGAAATTTTTAAGAAAAAAAAAACGGAAGTAAATCTTGTGCCCTGAGGTAAGGTAAAGATTTCTTAGGAAAACTAAAAGTATAAACCATGAGACACTGATATATTGACCTTATCAAAATTTAAACTTCTCTTTGAAAGATAGTTAAGAAAATGAAAAGACAAGCCATGGAGAGAGCAAGAACAGGCAGAGCTCTCCCTTTTATAACAGCACCAATCTCACCCGTGAGGACAGAGCCCTTGTGGCCTAATCACCTCTTAAAGGTCCCGCTTACTAATACTGTTATAATAGCAGTTAAATTTTAACATGGAGAATCAATCAATGTGATATATCACACTAACAGAACAAATGACAAAAAACATATGATCATTTCAATAGATGCTGAAAAAGCATTTGATTAAAGCATTTCAATAGAAGCTGAAAAAGCATCTTCATGATAAAAACTCTCAAAAAATTGTTTTGAGAACAATACCTCAACACAACAAAAACCATATATGACAGACCCACAATGAGTATTCATAGTAATGGAGAGAAATTGAAAGCCTTTCCTCTAAGATCTGGAACAAGGCAAGGATACCCACTTTCACCACTGTTATTGAATATAGTACTGGAAGTCGTAGCTAGAGCAATCACACAGAGAAAGAAAGAAATGGCACCCAAACTGGAAAGGAAGAAGTCAAATTATCCCTCTATGAAGACAAGTAAAAAAGAAACCAAGAAAGTAATCCCACTTATAATAGCTACAAATAAAATTAAAAACCTAGGAAAAAACTAATAACCTTAACCAATGAAGTAAAAGACCTCTACAATGAAAACTATAAAATATTGATTAAAGAAATAGAAGAGGACACACAAGATAAAGGGACAGAGAGTCTAAGCTCATGAATGAGAAGAATCAACATTGTTTAATATGTCCACAATCTGTCTAATCTATCTGCAGATTAAACACAATCTCCATTAAAATACTAATAATATTCTTTACAGAAATAGAAAAAACAATCCTAAAATTTATATGGAACCACAGAAGACTCAAAATAACCAAAGCATCATCCTGAGGAAAAAGAACAAAACCAGATTATAACACAGAGCTTTAGTAATCAAAGCAGAATGGAACTGGCATAAAAACAGACACAAAGACGAATAAAATAGAGAATCCAGAAATGAATCCACACACCTATAATGAATTTATTTCTGACAAATGTGCCAAGAACTTATATTGGAGAAATGAGTCTCTTCAATAAATGGTGCTGGGAAAACTGGATATCCAAAAGCAGAAGAATGAAACCAGACCCTTGTCCCTGATTATATACAAAAATCAAATCAAAATGGATTGAAAAGTTAAGTCTAAGACTTGAAACTATGAAACTACTAAAAGAAAACATTGGAGAAATGCTCCAAGACATCAGTCTGGGCAATGATTTCTTGAATATTATCCCCAAAGTATAGACAACCAAAGCAAAATTAGACAAATAGAAACACATCAATCTAATAAACTTGTGCACAGAAAAGGAAAGAAACAACTCGCATAATGGGAGATGCGAGAAATTACTTGCGTCCTACTCCATCTGACAAGGGATTAAAAACTAAGATATGTAAGGAACTCAAACAACTCGATAGGTAAAAATCAAATAATCTGATTAAAATGGGTATAAGATCTGAACAGACATTTCTCAAAAGAAAATATACGAGTGGCTGGTAAGTACTAAAAAAATGCTCAGGATAATTAGTCTTCTAAGGAAAGCAAACTAAAACTATAATAAGGTAATCATCTCACACCAGTTGAAATGGGTTTTCTCAAAAAGATAGGCAATAATAAACGCTGGCGAGGATGTGGAGAAAGGCAAGGTCTCCAACACAGCTGGTGAGAAGGTAAATTAGCGTGACCACTATGGAGAACAGTGTGGAAGTTCCTCAAAAATCTAAAAATAGAACTACCATATGACCCAGCAATCCCATAGCTGGGTATACATCCAAAAGAAAGAAAATCACAACGTAGTAAATCACAGCGATATCTGCACTCCCACATTTACTGCAGCACTATTCACAATATCCAATATTTGGAATCAACCTAAGTGTCCATGAATGGATAAATAGATAAAGAAAGTGTGGTACATAGACATGGTGGAATATTACTCAGCCATAAAAAAGAACAAAATTCTCTCGTTTGCAACAACACGGATAGAACTACAGAACATTGTTAAGTGAAATAAGTCAAGTCAAGCACAAAAAGACAAATCTTGTATGTTCTCACTCATAAGTGGGAGCTAAATATTAAAACAACTGACTGCATGGAGACAGAGCACAGAATGACAGTTACCAGAGAATGGAAAGGGTAGTGGAAAGAGGGTAATAAGGTGGGGATGGTTATTAAGTACAAAAATATAATTACACAGTTAGGATGAAAAATATATATTTTTTTCAGACAGAGCCTTAAGCTATCCCCCTGGGTAGAGTGCCATGGCATCATAGCTCACAGCAACCTCTACTCCTGGGCTCAAGCGAGTCTCCTGCCTCAGCCTCCCAAGTAGCTGGAACCACAGGCGCCCGCCACAGTGCCCGGCTATTTTTTGGTTGCAGCCATCATTGTTGTTTTGGCGGGCCCAGGCTGGATTCGAACCCATCACCTTAGGTGTATGTGGCTGGCGCCTTAGCCACTTGAGCCACAGGCACCGAGCTGATGAAAAATATTTGATAGCACAACAAAGTGACTATAGTCAACAATAAGCTAAATGGTCTACTTTAAAATAACTAAAAAAACAGAATTGAAATGTTCCTAACACAAAGAAATGATAAATGCTTGAGATGATGAATAGCCCAGTTGCCTGCTGATTATCACACACTGTATGCCTATGTTGAAAAGCCACATACACCTTATAAATATGTACAGCTATTATGTATCCATAATAATTAAAAAATTTAAGAAATTTCTTTAACATGAATTTTGCAGGGGATAAACATTCAAACCATGGCAATATTAAATTTTTTTAAATGAAATATTAATTAAAGGAGTTCATAAGAAGAAATTAATTCTGACTGGGAGGATCATCAAGGAAGAATTTATGGAGAAGGTGGTCTTTAAGACGTAAGAGAACTGTTAGGATTCAGACAGTTGAGGGGTTGAGAGAGAGCACTGGAGTACCATAATCGTGAATACTGAGGGAAAAATCATTAGAATATATAAAGAACAAACAAACCTTTATAGTCTTGCTACAATGCAAATACAGGGAGATGACTATAGGAAATGAGACTAAACATAGGACCCGACTCTGTAGAGTACTGAATGTCAAAACACACAATTTATTCTAAGGACAATATGAAGCCAAAACAAGTTTTTGAGTAAGAGAGGAAAACAACCAGAGATTAATTCCAGAAAAAATAGACTGGTAGATACAAGTCTCATTTCATTCAAATCCACGTTCTGAATGTTTGTTTGCAAGAAACAAATATAGAACATGAAGGTAGTGGGAAGGGAGATAGAGACAAACAATATATAATCTAAAATCTCTCATGTCACTGAAATAACCAGAAGGTATCCTAAAAATTTCAAAGCGTAATTTTTCACAAATTATTTTTCCTTCACTATAGAAGGCATGAGCTATATATAACAAAAAAACTGTATATATACCAAATAAGAAGCATAGGTACACACACAAACACACATATTTGTTACTGTAATAAATACGTGTAGTCTCAATTTTAAAATTCACAAAAAAAATTATAAAGAAAGCTCACTCAAGGACTTCTAAGGCTAGGCCAGGTGCAGTGGCTCATTCCTGTAATCCAAGCACTCTGGGAGGCTGCGGCAGGTGGATCACTTGAGCTCATGAGTTCAAGACCAGCCTGAGCAAGATCAAGACCCCTGTTTCTACTAAAAATGAAAAACTGAGGCAGGAGGATCACTTGAACCCAAGAGTTTAAAGTTGCTGTGAGCTATGACAGCATGGTACTCTACCAAGGGTGTCATAAGGAGACAATGTCCCCCCCCCCAAAAAAAGAACTTCTAAGGCTGAGTGATTTATTTTTACTTTTTTTTTTTTGAGACAGAGTCTCATTTTGTCACCCTCAGTAGAGTGCCATGGCATGATAACTCACAGCAACCTTAGGCTCAAGTGATCCTCTTGCCTCAGCCTCTTGAGCAGCTGGAACTACAGGTGTCCACCACAATACTATTTGTAGAGGCAGGATCTCACTCTGGCTCAGGCTGATCTCAAACTCCTGAGCTCAAACAGTCCACCTACCTCAGCCTCCAGAGTGCTGGGATTACAGGTATGAGCCACTGAGCATGGCCTATACTGAGTGATTTGTAAGCTTAAGCCAGTGACAGAATATTTAAGGTTTCACACTCAAGAGAAACTTAAGATGCAATTTGTCAATTCACAAAATGAGCTAGATAGAGGAGAAAAATAACAAATCAGGGTCATTTTAGAACACCTAAAACATGTTTTCATTTAAAAATTTTTATAGTGAAATATATCATGCTACTACCCTGATTATCTAAATACAGAATTCTTAATAAAAAAAAAAATGAACAGCACATAGATATTATGAATATTTGCTCTTAAAAATGATATATCACTAATACACACACAGAGTCAACTGACATAACTGTAAAGAACACTGGGTCTGGGAAATTTAGTCCTAATTCTGCCATCAACCAACTAGGCAAGTCCTAAACACCTCTAGGTCTCATTTTCCTTATCTGAAACATGGTGAGTTTGTAATACACGACCTAAAACACCTTCTAGCCCCGATATGTGATGAGCTGGGAACTGATTCCAATTCAAGGAGAGATTCTCATATCTTCTTTATGCTTTTGAAATGTTATTTACTTAAATATAAATGTCCCCATTTTACAGTACAGAAAATATTTTAAGATGGCCTTAGATATATTATAGTTTGACTATCACTATTATTTTATAATCACTACCAAGTAATTTTTTATAGAATTTTCCTATTTCAATAGTTCAAAATTATATGAGGATACTTTTTAAAAATTCATAACCATGTATGCTAATGAATTTTTAAAAAGTATCCTCATATAATTTTGATTAGTCATGGAATGATTCATATAAGCTATGAAATGATTCCTTGCAGGCATCTCCCAGGATTCTATCCACGGGACTAGTCTCTTCACACTAGTTTATCACCAGCTGCAACTGTCACATAAAAGCTGTGTCTCGGCTCGGCGCCTGTGGCTCAAGTGGCTAAGGCGCCAGCCACATACACCTAAGGTGGCGGGTTCGAAGCCAGCCCGGCCCACCAAACAACAATGACAGCTGCAACCAAAAAATAGCCAGGCATTGTGACGGGGGCCTGTGGTTCCAGCTACTTGGGAGGCTGAGGCAGGAGACTTGCTTGAGCCCAGGAGTTGGAGGTTGCTGTGCGCTGTGATGCCATAGCACTCTACCCAGGGGGATAACTTGAGGCTTTGTCTCAAAAAAAAAAAAAAAAAAAAAAAAAAAAAAAAAAAAAGCTGTGTCTCCCAAATCTACCTCCTAAGTTCTATACTCATACATTCATCTGCTATTTACATATTCCACCTAATATCATTATTTCAAATTCAACACCCTGAACACAGAGCTCATATCCCTCTCCTCTGACAAATCTGTTCCTCTTCTTCTATACATCATCTCAACAAATAATGTGCACTCAGGAGCTCAAGCCAGATATCTAAAGGCAGCCCTGACTTGTTCATTCTAATGCCCGATAGTCAATTAGTAATTATATCCTATTAAAGCATCACGTGAATCACATCTTTCATATCCCTCCTAACATTCTTTTGTTTTCCTTTTTATTTCAGATTAATCTGAGGGTTCAAACGACTAGGTTTCACTGTTTGTGTTTGTTAGGTAAAGGTCAAGTTGTGCTGTATACACTTAGTTGTAGCCACTAGGCGAGACCTTAGCAATCCTGCTCCCTCCTCCCACCTCGTCCCCACTTGAATTTAATTGTGTTTTTCTCTCATACAGGCCATGTACTTGGCTTATCTATTGGTTTTATATTAGTCTTGAATACCCTGGATACTTGCTTTTCCATTTTTGTGATACTTTACTAAGGAGAATATTCTTCAATTCCATCTAGGTTAATATAAAAGATGTAAAGTCAGCCATATGCGGTGGTTCATGCCTGTAATCCTAGCACTTTGGGAACCAAAGCAGGTGGACTACCTGAGTGCAGGAGTTCAAGACCAGCTTGAGCAAGAACAAGACCCCGTCTGTACTAAAAGTAGAAAAAACTAGCCTGGCATGGTGCTGGGGCCTGCAGTTCCAACTACTTGGGAGGCTAAGGCAGGAGGGTCTCTTGAGCCCAGGAGTTTGACATTGCTGTGGGTTGTGACACCATGGCATTCAACCCAGGGTGACAGAGTGAGACTATCTCAAGAAAGAAAAAAAAATGTAAATTCTCTATCTTTTTATGGCTGCACAGTATTCCACGGTATACATATACCACAGTTTATTAATCCATTCATATGTTGATGGGCATTTGGGTTGATTCCACAGCTTGGTAATTGTGAACTAAGCTGCAATGAACAATCTACTCCAGATGTCCTTAGGGTAAAATGATTTTTTTTCTTCTGGGTAGACACCTAGTAATGGGACTATAGGATTGAACAGAAGGTCTACTTTTAGTTCTTTGAGGATTCTCCATCTTTCCAAAGAGACTATATTAGTTTGCAGTCCCACCAGTAGTGTAAAACCTTTTCCCTTTTCTCCACATCCAGCTTCTGCGGCTTTGGGACTTTGTGATGTGAGCTCTTCTCAGGGGGTTAGGTGACATCTCAAGGCAGTTTTCATTTGCATGTCTCTCACGATTAGGAATTATGAGCATTTTTTCATGTGTTTGTTGGACATTCATTTGTCTTCTTCAGAAAGGGTTCTGTTCATGTCTCTTGCCCACTTATAAATGGGATTATTTGTTCTTTTTTTTTTTTTTGCAGTTTTTTGGCTGGGGCTGGGTTTTAACCTGCCACCTCCAGTATACGGGGCTGACACCCTATTCCTTGAGCCAAGGCACCACCCCAATTTGCTCTTTTCTTGTTGATCAGTTTGAGTTCTCTATAGCTTCTAGTTATCAGCCCTTTGTTAGATGTATTGCATTCAAATATCTTCTCCCATTCTGAAGGTTTTCTTTTTGCTTCAGTTGTCATGCCCTAAGCTGTGCAGAAGCTTTTTAGCTTGATCATGTCCCATTTATTTATTTTTTGTGTTGCTGCAATTGCTAATGGGGTCTTCTTCATAAAATCTTTGCCCAGGTATTTTTTCTTAAGGATGGAGTCTTGCTGTTACCCAGGCTAGTCTCAAAAGTTTTGGGCTCCTGCTCCAACCTCCTGAGTAGCTGAGATTATACATGCATACCACCATGCGTGGTTTCTCTCCAATACTCTTTATTGCCACTGCCATTACTTAAGTTCAGCCCTGATAATTTGATTTCTTTCAATAGCTCTTTTTTTTTTTTTTTTAGAGACAGAGTCTGACTTTGTTGCCCTCGGTAGAGTGCCATGGCGTCATAACTCACAGCAACCTCCAGCTCTTGGGCTTAGACAATTCTCTTTCCTCAGCCTCCTGAGTGACTGGGACTACAGGCACCTGCCACAACACCTGGCTACTTTTTGTTGCAGCTTGGCCGGGGCTGGGTTTGAATCCACCACCCTGGTATATGGGGCTGGCACCCTATTCACTGAGCCACAGGTGCTGCCCTCCTTTGATAGCTTTTTAAAAATATAAATTTTAATAAGGGGTAATTTACATATAAAAAACAGATTTTAAATATATACTTTGATGACTTCTATCAAATATAAACACCCAGGTGACTACAATCCTATCAAGATATATAGAACGGTACATCATCTCAGAAAATTCCTTGGGCCCCTGTTATCAATTCTAGCACTGGCACCTTGACTTCACTTCAGACAAGTGCTGATCTGATTTCTAATCACCACAGGTTGATTTTGCCTCTTCCAGAGAATCATATAACGGGAATCATTTGATACACGTATATACAGTATTTGGCCTGGCTTCTTTTGCTCAGTATAGTGTATGTAAGATTGATTCATGTTGTTTCATATATCAACAGTTCGTTCATTTTAATGTTGAGCAGTATTTTCATGGATAAATACACATTTGCTTTTCCACTGCAATTGCTCTTAACTGTCACTAAACTCAGGCAGGGACTTTGATCACTTTTCATCATCACCTTTCTAAAATGTAAATCTGATTATGTCATTTATCATCTCAAAGCCCTTCAAAGATTCTTCATTGCCTACAGAACAAAGGATGCACATTAAACAACACATTCATCAATCTCTCGCACTCTAATCCTTTTAGGGTAGGGAACCTGTGGCCTCAAGGCCATACGTGATCCCAAAGTCTGGCCCCTTGACTGAATCTAAACTTCACCAAAAAATTCCTTTTTATAAAATTTAGATATAGTTAAAAGGCCATACTCAAAGATCTAGAAGGCCACATGCGGCCCCAAAGCCATAGGTTCCCCACCCCTAGGGCATAATCTTTACACAATCACGTTAAAAACACAATTTTATGTCCTGTTTTTGTACTTATTTCAAGAGCATTTTCTATGTAGTTACATTACATTCATAAATATTACTTTAGAAACTAAAAAAAATTCTTAAAAAGATTCCTACATTGGCTCAGCGCCTATAGCTCAACCGGCTAAGGCGCCAGCCACGTACACCTAAGGTGGCAGGTTCGAATCCCCAGCCCGGACCCGCCAAACAGCAATGACGGCTGCAACCAAAAAATAGCCGGGCGTTGTGGCGGGGGCCTGTGGTCCCAGCTACTTGGGAGGCGGAGGCAAGAGACTTGCTTGAGCCCAGGAGTTGGAGGTTGCTGTGAGCTGTAATGCCACGGCCCTCTACCCAGGGGGACAGCTTGAGGCTCTGTCTCAAAAAAAAAAAAAAAAAGATGCCTACATTGAATAAGTATAAAGGAGTTAAACTTTTTAGTTGAAACTGGAGCATTTAGGTTGCTTCTGAATTTCTGTGTTAAATTTAAAGAATGCTACAATAAACACTTTGACGTCTGAAAGTGCTTTTTTTTTTTTTAAGACAGCCTTAAGCTATCACCCTTGGTAGAGTACTGTGACATCACAGCTCACAGCAACTTCAAATTCAAATTCTTGGGCTTAAGTGATTCTCTTGCCTCAACCTCCCAAGTAGCACAGGTGCCCGCCACAATGCCCAGCTATTTTGGGGGGGAGGGGGTTGTAGTTGTCATTGTTATTTTAGCTGGCCCAGGTCCAGGTTTGAACCCACTAGCCCTAGTGTATATGGCTGGTGTCCTACCCACTGAATTATAGGCACCACCGAAAGTGCATTTTATGTTTTGGACAGAATCTCACAATGGGAATTATTGCGTTTAGAAAGTCTAAATAATTTATGATTCTAGTATGTTTATAAAATATTGCCAAATAATACATGAAAACAGTTTTAATACCCTGGCCACCCTCAACTCCCTTTTCGAGCTTTGTGTCCCTTTTTTGTTATTCATTTGTTTTAGTTCCTACACTTATAATATTCTTTCCCTATTTATCAAGTATAGATATTATTTATTGACTTCCTGTTACCATAAATGAGAATTTAGCTTAATTACACCACACTTTTTAGCTGCTCCATTAAGTCAGAAGAAAATTGACTTCATAATGACAAATAATACAATACAAATGAATACAATTACAGTAATTATAATGTCAAACAAATAATGTTTGTTTCTAATTCAACATTAGTATTTCTTTATATTATTAACCTTAGTCTTTCCTCAACTTCTTAGAGCAATGCCTTTACTTTTAAATTATTACAGTTAATATTTACAATTTATTTTGAAACCATAACAAAATCATCTATGCTAATTTTTTTGAAATCTGAATATCCAATAAAGTATTTACATTATGATTATATAGATATCTTAACTAAAGAAACAAACACTAAGTTAGGAGTTTGCTTCTTTCTACTCAACCTGTGGGTCGTGACAGGAACTGTATTAAAGGGCTGCAGCATTAGCAAGGTTGAGAACCACTGTTCTACCAGGTACCAATGAATGTCACGACCCCTAAGCCACTCAAAGAAAACTGCTATTACATCAAGGTCAATGGGCATTTCTTTTACAACTTTAATTCTAGCCTCTGTAAAATAATAAGACCAGGTAAAATATTAAAATTTATAATTTCTGCACAATGTGGCAAGTTCTAACTTGCTACTAATATCAAAGTTCATGCCAGGCTTAAGTCCAAAGTTAAGACTATTATTTTGTATATAAGTCAAAAAAAATTTATCATCCGCAAAAGTAGAAGATTAAGTCATAAAGTATTCCCACCTGCCAGAGCATCCCGATAAAGCTGCACAAAGTGATTAAAGATATCCTTTGGCAAACACTTTTCATCCGGTAGACACTGGAGAAGAATGACTATCTCAGACTGACCCACTGCATGCATTCCTTTGGTTGTGAAACACCAACACTTCCTATTCACATCTACAGATGGAATAAAAATAGAAAAATAAAGACATTCTTCTCAATCCTTAACTCTTAAAAAAGATGAAAAGAAATACATAACAATACAGCAAAGATTAAAATAGATCATCTAAGTTTGTATAATTTGACCATGAACTGTCACTGCATTAAACCAAACAACTACTGCAGAAAGCAAAGCATTTCAATGTCTCTGGCTCTTTCCTAAACACTTAGAAAAATGATTTGAAAGGAAGTCAAAGAAATAATAATGAAAGAAAATGCACTTAAAATTCTTAAGGTATAATTACTAAAAGCAACATTCCATTAAGAAAAAATAAATGAAACCAAACTATGCATCCTATTGCTATAGATTGAAGAATATAATCCTCTACCTTTATATTAAAAAAAAAAGTCACTTCACCAAAAGAAATAATTACCTACTTAAGGCCAGAATAACAACAATGAAAGCCAACATTAAAGCTTTGATTTCAGTTATAGCCTAAAGAAAACATATTTTTAATGTTTATTTATAGCCAAGAAATTCTAGTATTTTAACTACACTCCCATCTTTTTTTTTTTTTTTTTTTTTTTGAGATAGTCTCACTTTGTCACCCTTGGTAAGAGTGTCATAGCATCATAGCTGACAGCAACCTCAAACTCTTGGGCTCAAGTGATTCTCTTGCTTCAGCCTCCTCAGTAGCTGATGTCAGCCACCAAGCCCAGCTATTTTTAGAGATGGGGGTCTCACTCTTGCTTAGGTTGGTCTTGAACTGGTGAGCTCAGGGTAATTCATCTGCCTCAGCCTCTCAGAGTGCTAAGATTACAGGCGTAAGCCACAATGCCACCTGACCCCACAGTCCTGTCTTGAAAAAGACCCTAGATAATCAGCAATGTGATTTTATTTGGCTTCTTGCTATAAAAAGTCATGAATATAATAGTGGTTTTTTTTATTTTTTGAGGCAGAGTCTTACTCTGTGCTGGGCTGGAGTGTTATGGCATCAAGTCTAACTCTCAGCAACCTCAAACTCTTGGGCTCAAGCAATTCTTTTGCCTTGGCCTCCCAAGTAGCTGGGACTACAGGTACGTGCTACAATACCTGGCTAATTTTTCTGTTAGGATGGCTTTTTTTTTTTTTTTTTGCAGTTTTTGGCTGGGGCTGGGTTTGAACCTGCCATCTCTGGCATATGGGGCTGGTGCCCTACTCCTTTGAGCCACAGGTGCCGCCCTAGGCTGGCTTTTCTTTAACTACTTACTTCTGAGCCTTTACTTTTAAGCTATATTAGAGCACAAACAGCAGAAGCCATATGTAAGTCAAAATTAATGTTTAATCGGGCAGCGCCTGTGGCTCAGCAGGTAGGGCACCAGCCCCATATACCAAGGGTGGCAGGTTCAAACCCAGCCCCAGCCAGCTAAAACAGCAGTGGCAACTGCAACAAAAAATAGGCGGGCATTGTGGCAGGCGCCTGTAGTCCCAGCTACTTGGGAGGCTGAGGCAAGAGAAACACTTAAGCCCCAAAGAGTTGGAGGTTGCTGTGAGCTGTGACACCACAAAAATCAAAATCAATGTCAATCAAAAAAGAAAGATCCTAGCTAGGCAGGGTAGCTCATACCTGTAATCCTAGCACTCTGGGAGGCCAAGGCAGTAGGTTCTCTTGAGCTCAGGAGTTTAAGACCAGCCTGAGCAAAAGTGAGGCCCCATATCTACCAAAAATAGAAAAATTAGCTTGGCATTATGGTGGGCACCTGTAGTTCCAGCTATTCAGGAGGCTAAGGCAGAAGGATCTCTTAAATCCCAGGAGTCTGAGGTTGCTGCAGGCTAGGCTGATGTGAAGATACTCTAGCCTGGGCAATAGAGTAAGACTCTGCAGCCAAAAAAAAAAAAAAAATCCTTTTCTTTCACTTTGGTTAATTGATTGTTACTTTATACACCTAAACAGGAAGTTTCCAATGATGACACATACATTTCAGGAATTCTACATAAGCTAATTTCTAAGTATGACTTAAACTAGATATAGCAAATTGAAATTTCAAGCAAATTATTTTTAATTTGAAAGGAAAGGTAGCAGGCATTAATAAGTGGCCAAATATACCAGAGTGTGATTAACAAGTAAGCCAGAAACCTACATTTTGTCAATGTAGTACCTCTAAGGAAGTAATACACAATGTGTCTGGTTTCCACGGTCAGCTTAGAACAAGCACACAGCGGGAATTAAGAGGATTTACTCCCTAAAGGTTCCCTCCTTCCTCTAAACCTGCCTATTAACACTTATTCAGGATAAATGTGCTTTCTATTTTCCCATATCACATTGGAAAGTATAATCAAGATTCTAAGTTACTGTCCTCTTCTCATTCTAATGCATATGAAGCTAGCACCGAGAACTGAGAAGTTGCTTCTGAATCTTAACTTATGATGTACTGAAACTTTACAATCTGTTAGTTAACTAATACTTTCCCTAAATGAAGTTTAACACCTTGATTTAGGTTTGTGGGATTAAAATCTAGCATATAATTGTGTGTCCTGCCTGAATAATTTCTTCAATACCAGTCGAATAATGATTTAACACACCCATCTCAAAAAGAATTTAACTCAGATCTGTTCAAGGTTTGTTTGGCTTTTCTCCACAGAGATTCATCTACCTCACCCTGGTGACAAAAGATAAGAATTTCATTTAGTCTCACAGTTGTCCTGCGGGATGTACTATTTCACACAAATTGACTTGTTCAGAATGCAGTGTGCAGTAAGATGTGGCTCTATATAAAAAGACTTGTGTGTAATGAATTTTGAAAGCTTTATTTACTATCTATGAATCAGTAAAGCATCTCATTTTAATTTAAAAAATTTCGTACTTACAATTTACAATTTTAACCATTGACAACAAATTTGCATTTAAAACAAATACAAGTGGGTCAGGGCCGCCGTCTTCTAATTGCTGCATTACTGAAATCTGTGATGGTTTCTCTTCCACAGCATAGTCTGCAAGGGGAAAAAAATGTAACACACTGGTTAAAGGAACAAATCAAGAAGGATATCTGATGGAGGAATGAGCCGATTATTCATAGAAAAGAGACAAACATTTGATTTACAGAGTGAACAAAGATCACTCTGGTTCGTTCGTGCTGTATTAGCATCATGTTACCAGTGGCCCCTTCTACTCTCAAAAGCCACTAAGTCCACTAGGAATTTATATGCTATCCTACATATGGCCCAGGCCTCCAAATGGTATGTGCCATAGCTTAAAGAAGATCCTTTTATTTAATAAATTTTTCCAACTATTATAACAAGAATTTCATATAATACGTTCTAAGATCAATGTATAAATTAACCCATGATACACAAGAAAGTGACAATATACTAATTATCTCTGGAAAGAATGTCAAAGAGTCAGGGGAAGAGGGAGCCCTACTTTTCATTCTAGTCCCTTTTGTACTATTTGAAATTTTCTGACAACCATTAAAAAATTAAACTTTTACAAATAATCTCATAAAACAAAAGAAGCACATGTTGCAATTGTTTTATGACTGGCCAGTAAGTCACACATAAGACTCTGTACATGGACCAGTTAATCCTTGAGAGTCTGAATGTAACCCTTCCTGTTTAATCTCCGGAAGCATGGAATGTAATATTCAGCCTCTTCATTTTGAATGATAATGGTCCTCTCAGCTTAAAGTCAAAATCATGGGTAATAATCATTA